>VDFB02123337.1:0-34098 GCA_007258455.2 Sequoia sempervirens | reverse complement strand
TAATCATCAAGGTCCATGATATCTTTAGCAAATAAACCATAAGTTCTACCCAAAACTAGACCATAAACTAGGCTCATTAATACCAACGGTGAAATTTAGTGAAACACAATTTTAAATGCCACTGTTTACCCTAGATCAGGGTTTTAACCTACCTAGAGAAATTTGCTTCTAACTTACACAAAACATGATGGATTTTGATGAAAAAAATGAATTTCAAAGTAGATTCATAGGGATTTCACTTAAAATGGAGGAGGTGAGGATTTATGCACAGTACATGGCCGTACAATGACCTAAAACCAAAGAGAATGCTCGAAATTGACAAAAAAGTGAGTTTTTCATTGATTTTCTTACTCCTACATCATCCCCCTTCCTTCCTTGAAGTTTGTGAGGCTTAAAAATTCCTTTATAAACCAAACCCAATGACTCAACCTAAATTTATAACTACCTGACTCTTCACATTCCACCATTTGCAATTTGTTGCATTTTTACAATATTGTCATTACAACAACTTTTAACATTTTATGTACAATGAACCCAAGATGACTATCTAGGACTTATTACAAGCTTAACGTGACCATTTAGAACTTATTACATCATGAGGTCATCAATACTAAATCAAAAACCTAAAATTGCCTTATGGAGGCATGTTCTTGCTAGGGTGCTCCTGCACCATACTCCAGGCCAAATGAAAACTCCAAGTCCTATTGGATTGAATGTAGTAACAAGCCTTCATCATTAAATTCTCCTTCTTGTAGTCTTCTATGCCCTGCTTCTTGAAACAACTTTCATCTTCAACTTTGGTTTTAGTTGGTCTATGCCAACTTGTTTCCACCTTGTCTTTCCTCCTTGAATCTACTCCTTCATGCTTTGATGTGTCACAATCTCTATCTCAACTCTTTGTCCTTCTTCCATTTTCTGCATCTTTTCCATTATTTTTCTCCTCATCAAAAGTGTTATCACAACAAAGAAGTGGTATATTGTCTCTACAACATGTATCTTCAACTTTTTTTTTGTCTTCAAGAGGGATTCATCATTTCCCTCCAAAATTAATTCCTCCTTCACCTTTGTTGTCACAACTTCTTCAAGTCTTGAAGTGCCTGCCATTTCCATGTGATTTTCATCTATCTTCATGAATTATTCTTCCACATCTTCAATTTCTTCTTCTTCCTCTAGTATCTTCAGTTGTCTTCTCCTTTTGACTATCTTCTTAATGGGCCATACAACTTTCTTCTTTATTTTCAAGTTCCAACTTGTGGCAAGCCTATACAACTATTCCATCTCAGCTTCGAATCTTTCTATCACCACACTAACTTCCTCTAATGCTTGCCTCAATTCTCTAATCTCTTGGTCCATCTTCCTTTCCTTTGTCATTTGCTCTTTTCTCTTCCTCTCTTCTTGTTTCTTCTTCCTTTTTGATTCCTTAGCCTGCAAATTCCTTCTCAACAAATCCATCTCTTCAAGCAAGTACCTTTAACCTTTCTTCCAACTTGTCTTCTTTGCCTCACCTAGGTCTCTTCTATTTTCCTCTACCTAGTCTCTTGGCAATCAGGTTCTCTCTTCAACCTGCACAAACACAAACACAAACACCAAACTCTCTCTCTGCCCAGAATTTTGAGCTCTAATACCAAACTGATGTAGTGTTGGGGTCCCAAAACTCTCAAACAATCTCAACTTAACCAAACTCAATCCATTCTTGGTTGTTCTTGCAACTTGGACTCATCCTTCCTTCACAAAACACTTAATTCAAAACACCCAAATTGAGAACAAGGCATAAAAACTCTTGTTTAATCCTCAAACCACCTTAATCAACATCAAAATGGTTGTCTCAAACCCTATCACCAACTTAGACATCTCAAACATGAGGACTTTCAAAGTAGACTAACCTAACCGGCCTAATTAGGCTTCTTGTGATCTTTCAATTTGACATGCAACAATAAAGGACTCTCTTCGATTCTCAACTTGGTTCAATGGCATGAAAAAATCCTCAATTGAACACTCTTCAAATTATTTCATGGCCTTTCAATATGGAAGATAACAAACTATGCAAATATTGTCCTAACTAGGACTGTCCCCAACCTGCCTTAATAGGACAGTCAACAAACCATGGCCTCAAGCTTATAAATTCACCAAACCCTATCTAGAAACGTATCACAATACTCCTAAGCACATTTTAAAAACAATATTATTCAAGAAATACTCACTCACCATAGTCAAGTCTCTTAAAAACTCCATTGTACACAGTTATTTCCATATTTTACACATTTTACAAACCTAGGGCATCATTGAATATGCCCAAAACCTCAACAACAAACCATGCAACCTTGGGAACACTTAGAATACACCTAAATCTTCCCTTTCACAAGCTTACAAGAGATGCCAATGGTGAAATTTAGAGAAACACAATTTAAAATGCCACAATTTACCCTAGATTAGGGTTTTAACCCGCCTGGAGAAATTTGCGTCTAACTTACACAAAACATAATGGATTTTGATGAAACCAAATAAATTTAAAATTAGATTCAAAGGGATTTAACTTAAAAGGGAGGAGGTGAGGATTTATGCATAGTACATGGTCGTACAATGGCCTGAAACCAAAGAGAATGCTGGAAATTGGTAGAAAAGTGAGTTTTTCATTGATTTTCTTACTCCTACATCATCCCCCTTCCTTCCTCAAAGTTTGTGAGGCTTAAAAATGCATTTATAAACCAAACCCAATGAATCAACCTAACTTTCTAACTACCTGACTCTTCACATTCCACCATTTACAATTTTTTGTATTTTTACAATATTGCCATGACAACATTTTGTCAATTTTTGCAACTTTTAACATTTTATGTCCAATGAACCCAAGATGACTATCTAGGACCTATTACAAGCTTAATGTGGCCATTTATACCTTATTACATCATGAGATCATTAATACTAAATCAAAAACCTAAAATTGCCTCATGGAGGCATGTTCTTGCTAGGGTGCTTCTGCACCAAATAAGCTTTCAAATATTTATTATAAGATATGTTAGATCTCTTTAAATATTTGAAAAATCCTTAAAAATTGAAAATTTAAGAATATAAATTAAAATTTGACCTTGAAATGGAAAATTAGTGGTGTAGTGAGTCTTGTGAATAAAAATTTCAAGTTAGCATCCCTTTCTTCTAAGAAATCTTAAATGAACAACTTTATCCTCAAAATTTGTCTAATTTTTTTATCAAGATGTAAGGTACATGATTATACAAAACATGGTGAAATAAACAAGGTTAAATTTAGCTTTAGAAAGTATTTTTTTCTCAAAAGTGTACAAGCCTAAATTTTATCAAGAAAATGAAAGAACTTTTGAGCAACAAGAAGATACAATACAAGAAGTTGTAAATTATCTAAAAGAAACAATATTTGAATCAACTTCTAAGGGAAAAAATGATGAAATTCAAGAATAGCTCAATTATCTTTCTTTAAATTTGTTCCAAAAAGTTACAGTAGTGAATCATGTTATGGTAAAGATGAAAGTCCTCAATTATTTTATCAAAATTCAAATATGAATGGAGATGAGTGTAGGTTTGAGTCATTTGATGACTGTACAGAAGAAAGAATACCTTATTTCCAATCATTAAATGACAATGAAAATAATTTTTAAAAATTATTTGAATGCATTTAATAATCATGTGAAAACTTTGCAATTAGAAAATTTGTGCCAATTAAATATTCCTAGGTTTGATTTTAATAGTGAAAATGTTGATAATTATCTTTTTTAGTTGATTGACATAATTAACCATGAAAGGAAGTGTGAATAGTTGTTAGATCAATTTAATTATGCATTCATTAGAGGAGTGTTACCCAATTTTCACCTACGGGCTCAATCAAGGGAGGTTATGTTTTAAATTCGGCACGTGGATTAAATGTGGCTCCCATAAGGGTTGAGCCCAGTGTGCAGGTGTTCGGTTTTCATTGGGAAGGTCTTCATCTGATGCTATTTCACAAGGAAGTCTATTGGAAGGCATCCCTCAGTCAGATTTGGCATAAAAATCCTGAGGAAGAAAGTCGTTGGGACCTTTCAGATGTCTTGCCGACTGGCAGAGTGTTATATTCATTTGGGATCCACCGGTCGGCCAGACATTTTATTCGCCGTGGGTTTTTATATGTCTCCCCGACTGCTGAGTTCTTTCCGACCGTTGCATAGGGCTAGCATTTTCGAAAGAAAGGAGTTCGGTGAAAGGTCTGGCCGACAAGAAGAAGTCTTGACGAAAGAAAGGAGCTCGTCATAAGGTCTGGCTGACTAGAAGAAGTCTCAGCGAAAGAAAGGAGTTCTCCATAATGTCTCGGCGATAGGGGATAGCGAAGGGAAAAAGTCTCATCGACAGGGTGGACTCTTGCCAAAGTGAAATGACGTCGGCGTAAAGTTTTGAGCTCGGTGAAAGGTCTCGCCAACCAAGCAAAGTCTCCCCAAAATGAAATAAGCTCTCGCTGGAACAAGGGGGCCTCACTGAGAAGTCTTGCCGACTTGATAGGGTCTTGCCAACATGAGGTGGTGGTCCCGAAATGAGATCTCGCTGAAACATATGGCCTTGCTGAGAAGTCTTTCCGACCCGTGGTGGTCTCGCCGAAACGACAGGCGTCGGGGAGAAGTCCTACTGAAAGATGGAGGTCTCGACGAAGGTTGGTGCTTTCAGCGTGATGTCTTGCTGACCCAGTGAGGTCTTGCTGAAAGGGCAGGGTCTCGGTGTAATGTGGTGGCTTCGATGAAAGGTCCTGTCGACAAACGAAAGTCTCGCCGACAGTTGTTCACAAGGTCGTCGGCGAGGAGGAAAAAATATTGCCTTCGGCAAAAGGTCTGGCTAAAGAGGAAAAGTCTCGTCGAGGGTTCATGGTTCGGCGTAATGTCTTGTCGATTACTGAGGTCTCAGCGACAGGGGCTAGCGAAGGGGTAAAGTCTCACCGACAAGATGAACTCTTGTCGAATTGAAACGGTGTTGGGGAAAGATTTGAGCCCGGTGAAAGGTCTCGCCGACCGAGCAAAGTCTCCCCGACTGAAATAAGCTATCGCCGAAACAAGGTAGCTTCGACAAGAAGTCTTGCTAACTCGATAGGGTCTTGCCAAAATGAGGTGAGCTCAGGGAGAATGGAGGATTTCGCTATGAAGTCCCGCCGACCTGGTGGTGTTTTTCCGATAGTGATGGGTCTATTGTAGACTTCGGCGAGAGCTCTTGCCGAAGGCAATAGTCTTGTCGATGGTTTTAGGGATGTTGATATGACTTTTGGGCTCACTATGAACTCTTGCCAATGGTTGTGAGCTATGCCAATAACTGCTGAAGGGCATAATCGCATCAGGGAGACACAACTAGTGTCTCATCGACATGCGATTTTGATGAAGCGACCTTTGACCATTTGGAAATCTACGAGGCACGAGTTCAACCAATTAGAAGGAGCTAAAGACGAACCATGGGCAATTTGAATATTGTGACTACCCCTAAAAAGAAGATCAACAGAATGTAAGCAACATGGATCTACTCTGAGATCAAAAGTGATGGAGCAGCTCAGGGAAGCAATGGTGTGGAGATCTGATTGGAAAATTCGATGTTGTTTCCAGAAGAGGTCAACTGGTGAAAGGGTCTAGAACAGGAGAAGAACAAAAAGGATGACAGAGTTGATGGAGTGTTGTTGTTGTAATGGAGTGTTGAAGTGTTGTTGAGAGTGCAGTGAAGGCCGAGAATGCTTGAGAATTCCAAAAAGAGATGAGTTGAATGCTTATAGGATAAAAAATGAAGTGAAGATAGATGAATTTGAAGGAGAAGAGGGAAGAATCTACCATTTTCAAGGTCATTTAGTCGAAGAGGGACGTTACAAATTGACTCCAATAGAAAGTGTAATGCCTTTACCAACTTCAGACGTAGGAATCCGTCAGGGACGTAAGTGCGTCACGTGGACATCTGCGCACCATGCATGCATCCCCGACAAATATTCTTCTACCGACACAAAGGACAAATGCCAAGTGGAAGGAAGGAAACTTGCTAATGTGGATTTTTTTCTTCTAATTTGATTTTCTAAGGTGAGGATGTACGAAAGGGGTATTTGCGTGAGGGGTGCAAATTTGCTCCTATACATTTTGCCTCCACTTTAGCGAGCACGAATACTGATGAGTGCTTCAATAAAGTAGATCAAAGAGTGAATAGGGTTAGAAATGTATACTTGAACTGTCAAGGAAGCAGACCACAGTCTGGCGAGCTCGAAAGCATAGGGCAAGGAAAGGACTCCATAGCCCTACAGAACTATGAAGTTGTAGAATGAAAGCGTCTTACAAGCCTGTAGCCCTGCAAGGAGGCAACCCCCAAGATCTCTCACATGAAGGAAGCCCCAAGAAGTAAGCGCCTCACAAGCCTACAGACCTGCAAGGAAGGTGTCCTCCAAGATCTCTCACATGAAGGAAGCCCAGAAAAGTGCCTTACAGACCCGTAGACCTGCAAGGAGGGTGTCCTCCAAGATCTCTCACATGAAGGAAACCCAAAGAAAGGCCTTTAGACTCGCAGACCTGCAAGGGAGCAATCCCCAAGTACTCTCACATGGAGGAAGCCCAAAGACAGCCTTCATGTGGCCAGCAGACTGCAAAGAGGGTGTCCTCCAAGATCTCTCACATGAAGGAAACCCAAAGAAAGGCCTTTAGACTCGCAGACCTGCAAGGGAGCAATCCCCAAGTACTCTCACATGGAGGAAGCCCAAAGACAGCGCCTTACAGGCCTGTAGACCTGCAAAGAGGGTGTCCTCCAAGATCTCTCACATGAAGGAAACCCAAAGAAAGGGGACTCCGTAGAGTCGAAAAGTGGCTTCATAAGTGCACCTGCAAAGCGACATGTCTACCTGTAGATAGAACATGTCTAAAAGTGGCCACACAGGCATATAAGTAGACAATCACGCAAAGTGTCAACAAGCTAGAAATTTTTTCAAAGGGGTCCCTCAGGAACCTAACATGAAGAAAGGGGTCCACTCAAGGGACGCGTTGTTTGAAAGTGCAGAAGAGAAATTGATTCATCACCAAGGAATCCTTTCGAAATATGTTCACTTCATCAAGGAATTTGGAAGGAATAAGATGCCCCCTTGCGAGGGGAAGGTCAGAGTTGCTCCCACCTCGAAGGAAAGTTTCTCAAGTTCTTTCTTTGTGAATCCATGATGAAGGAAACATGTTCCGCTAGGTCCAAGTTGAGAATGCGATTCTTGAACAAGTTTGTGAGGATTCTCGAGAAAATATTCATTGGCAACAAATGTGTTTTCCGAAAATCAAAGTAATGGCATTGTCACACATGAAAGGGACAACTTAAGCAAAGAAGAGAGAAAGATAAAAGAAAAGTTAAAGGAGACAAAGAGATCACAAACAAAGGGAATAGGGGGATCTAGTTTCGTGGGGTCAAATCTACTCATGCTTATATAAATAATAGGTAACCGCAGTGCAAATCAAAATATCGTCAATCCCCAACTAGATAAGGAAGAATGCACAAAAAAAAAAGTAAAAATAAAAAATTTGGTCAACATGGAAGGGAAGCCTAAATGCCCCCAACGCTTTTCATCGTCCCCAATTTTTTGAAAATCAATCACAAACATGGAAGAATGATGATACAAATAGAATAAGGTTTACGACACAAAAACCACGCCTGTATCCAAGCACCAACAAGGGTGACAAGGGTCATCTAGGAACACATAGCACGATCACAGGGGGAACACATCACAACACACACACATCTAATCTAAAGATAAAGAAGAGGCCTCCCCTACCACTAATCGACCAAGAGGTCATCCACTTCCCAATATAGATCTTCATAAGGGGAAGGAGGATGATCCTATAGTGGTGGGATGTTAAGAGGAGGAGCTTCTGACCCTCCCACAACAAGGGCTAAGAAGAAGGCCCTGCAAGGTCTTCTCCACTAGGCTCTTATGGAGCTATGGTCAGTGATTTTGTCAAGATCACCGACAAGGCCAGAATTTCGTCCAGAGAGTTAAACATGCACTTCACCAGAGTTCCATGTTGTACCTCAATGGACGGAGAATATTGTGCCCGATATTCACTACTAAGCTCACCAAGTGACTCGGGAGCGATGACAAACTTAGGGGAAGTTGGGGTTGGTTTTGTCACTAGGACAGAACAAGCCAGTGCAGGACCACCTTTCGAAGAAGGTGGGTTCCTCTTATGCCCTCCATTGTTGGAAGGGCCACCCTCCACCTTCTACTCCATCAGGGGATAAGAACTTCCCACAGATGAGGCAAGAGGTGCAAAGGAAGAGGAGGAGAAAACCGCAACAGATACTACCGAAGTGTTCAACATATCCACAAGCTTTGGGAAAGGAGGGACATCTGAAAGGGACATCAACAAGGGCAGCTCCGCTAAAGGAGTGATGAACACCTGTACCTTTTTTGGGTTAGGTGCATTCATACTCATAGCGGAAGCCGAAAACAAGATAGAACTAGGTTGAGTGGAAGTAGAGGGGCGGTCATCTCCTCTTCCTTCCTCTGCAAGGCGGCTTGCTCAGTCGCGATAGCCTTTAGTCGATGCTTGTGCTCACGCACAAGGCAGTTTCTACAACTCTTCGAATCAGAGGTCGAGGGCTATGAAGGGACGGAAGGCTCCTACTTAAAAATGGGAGTGTCCTCCACAACTATTTTTAGTAGAGGGATAGGCTCCTGAATGGGAGCAGGAGGAATAGGTTGAGAAGTAGCAGGGGGAGTCAGCTCTAATTCTTTGGAAGCAGAACTCTTCTCGTTTACTACCTTGGGAGAAGAAATGGTAGGAGGCTGCAGAGGCCGAGACATAGAAGATTCCCCATGGGGACCTTTCTTCCTGCCATACCGAGTGGGCCTAGGCTTTGTGGGCAAAACAAGAAGCTCAAATATGGGACACTTGGGCTTTCGCCAAGCAGGCACCATAGGATTCTCTCACAGACATGAAACAAAATCTAATGGCACCATAGCAGGGTGAGAAGGAGCGTTAGATTGAAAATTAGAAGAGGAAGAAGGAGGATCTCAAGACCGGTTCTCTTCTTCCCTTCTACGTGCCTTGGCGACATCACTATCAATTTTAAAGCAAGCCCTATGTGAAACAACATAAGGCGATGGAGGGTATCTCACTCAAAGTGTTAAGCACCCTCTCTTGTAATTTTGATAATTTTGGTACAAGAGGTCCTTCCTAGGTGGAAGAAGACTAACAGGTGCAAGCCAAGAGTAATCCAAGGTATAACTACCATGGGCAATCGACGGTTTATAACCGGTGTCATGAATCACATGCACAAAACCCTCGTGGATAAATTTTTAAAATTTATGCACAACCGAGGGTACGACATTCATAGCTACTAACCCTAGGGGATACTCAGGTTCACTCTAAAGAGTTCAAATCCAGGGATTATGTCAAACAAGAGGTTCATGGATTTAGGTCCAACCAAAACTGACAAGACAAATACTACCTAGAGGAGGTACGAAAATTTTTGTCATGTGTGTGGATGGTGCTCATAGGTGCATCATACTCATTTTTATGCAAAAATTTGATTAGCATGATCTCCTCAGTTATGATATTTTCTTGAGATGTCAAATCAATGAGAACACTTGCTATGGTGTTTATGTTAATTCACATGATGTAGAGAGGAGAGGGTTCTCTGTTAAAGCCCATCAACAGATCTTGTAAGGTGAAGGTTATACCAGTATCATTGCTCATAGGTTGTGCAAAGGGGATAGGTTGATGCAGGAAAGAGGCCATCACATGCACTAAATGACACCCTCACAAATCCTCCCAAAGGTTGCAAGATAGGACAGTGACCCAAATAAGGTTTCGTTGTGCAACACTTTCGAAACCTCCCAACTATGCCAACTAGGGGTCGCAAGCTGGATTGCGAGGCGAAAATCCCCACAATGCTCCTAGAATACGAGGAAAGGAACTTTCAATATTGCAAAACGGAACCAAAATGGTTCATGTCAAGTTCACCAAAAATGTAGGAGAGGGGTACCAACCACGTCAAGGCCCCAGGTCATGAGAGCCGAGAGCAGACGGCTGCCTTAACTTACCTCACTCTAAAGGGGTGTTTTGAAATGAAGGACGAGAATGATGAAGACTATAATGACCTTCAATCACTCTACAAACCTAAGATCCAAATTTAGGCTAGGCGAGCCAATTTTTGGATTCAATATTGTACCTCGGTAGCTCTCTACCCAAGGACAAAAGTGTGGTTCTAGGACGACAACGCGACGTACTGGTGTCTCTCAGGTGCTCTTGCGTCCGTATGAATAGAGGATAGAGAATACAATATGGACCACTACAAAACAAGCTAACACCCTAACTAATGAATCCTAAATGAGCAAAACAGAATTATAAAGTATGAGAAATACAAAAAGATGTGATAGAACAAGTAGATAAAAGCTAAAGTAATAAAGATAATCTCACCAAAACGCACGTTCGTCAGCTAGCTCCAAAAGATGTTCCACCTACACACAAGTAAGAGGGGAAATTTGTTGGGTCTATATAGGGGCCTGCCTCAGTCAGACCACTATTTTGGTGTTTCCACCTCCACGGACAACCAGATAACAACAATAGAGAAATATACGATAAAGAAGTAATGAAGGAAGGAATGCAAATAACACTACAAAATAGTAAAGAGCTACTCAACCAAATCGTAAAGGAGAGGAGCGAAACCTTACCACCTCCACCAAGAGATCATTGGCCAATGGAGGAGAAAGAAGGCTTGAACAATCACCATAGCTTCAACTGTAATGAAGGGAGGTCTCGCAAAACCTCAAGCCCACGTTGCAATGACTTGCTTCACACTTGCTTTACGAAGCTGATGGAGTGTTGTTGCTGCTGTAATGGAGTGCTCAAATGTTATTGAGAGTGAAGTGAAGGCTGAGAATGCCAAAAAGAGATGAGTTGAATTCTTAGAGGATTAAAAATGAAGCGAAGATAGATGAATTTGAAGGAGAAGAGGGAAGAATATGTCGTTTTTGGGGTTGGTTGGTCGAAAAAGAACGTTAGAAATTGACTCCAATCTAAAGTGTAACGCCTTTGCCAACTTTAGACGCAGGAATCCATCAGGGACGTAAGCACGTCGCGCGAACGTCTGTGCGCCGTTTACATGTTCCTGACAAATATTCTTCTACCAACACAAAGGATAGATGCCAAGTGGAAGGAAGGCAGCTTGTTGATGTAGAATTTTACCTTTGGATTTGGCTTTCTAAGGTGAGGATGTACGAAAGGGGAATTTGCACGAGGAGTGAAAATTCGCTCCTATACGACTACCACTATGATTCACAAACCTTATAGTGAGCTTCAATGATTGCAAATTGAAAAGAAAATAAAAAGCTAAAAACAAATAAGTGCTGTTATTTTTTATTTTCTTCCAATAAAAGGAATGAATCAGTCACACTTAGGTTTTCTAGGATAAATCAAGTTGTTCTTTGAAGATGATTATGTCTTTTGTGGTTGGTCTTTAAGGAATTTTTTTTATATGCAGAATTGGAAATTATATATTTAGACCCTCTTTTATCTTCAAATAATTTAAAATATTTGTTGATTTTTATTGGTTGCTAGTTGTTGTGCCTTTTCACAACACACCCCATTTTTCTTCTTACAAAATGAGGACCCCATCTTTTCGCGAGGTTTAGCATGTCTTTCAATGTCGACAAGTCCTCCAGATATCAAAGTTAGTCTTCCAAATAGTCAAAACTCTATCATAAATGAAAAAATCATAAAAAATTAGCCTAGGTCATTTTTTAAAGTTTCCCAAAATTCCTTGAAGGGAAAGATATTTCTTTGCGGGTTTCATCTATCCAGCTGGTTTAAAATCAATTCACTTGCTTTTTTCCATCTGACAAGTGTACTTGGAAGTGATTTTGTCACAAAGTGTAGTTGAACCCCAAAATTTCGTACTAGTTGTCATGTTCACTTACATGGCAAATTCTTGCAAGTTCATTAATGGTAATTTAAAATCATATTTTTTAATAGTTTTGTGATAAATGAAGTGCAACTTCTTTTTTTCATGTTTAAATATCAAGTTCACTTTGAACCTCATTTCTCGAAAAAAAAATGATTGTTTTTAAATCACTTAAAAGAAAAAATTTCCAAAAAAATCACTTAAATTAAAAATCCCAAAAAAATTCACTTGAAAATGAAATCCCAAAAACATCCACTTAAAAAACAATTTCTTGCAAGTTCATTTACAACTAAAATTTCCACAATTCAAAGTTCAGTTGCAATTGAAAATCTCGCAAAATATAGTTGACTTTCAATTGTGGAAATTGCAAAATATATTTTAACCTTTTAAAATTGTGAAAATTGCAACTAAACTTTGAATTCCTGCATGAAATTTAAAAGGCTAAAATAAAATTAAAAAACGTTGAAAAGTTTATATATAATTTGTTTTTATCTCGATGACCATTAGGTTCCCACAAAAAATAATGGTTAAAACGAAAAGTTCAGACCATTTGAAAAGCAAGCAAGAGAGTTTTGGAGGGAAAATAGCTTCACATGGAAAAGGTAAGTGAATGAAAGCAAGAGGCATCACATATAGAGTGGAACATAACTTTAAAAATGAAGAAGGAATCAATACCCTTATATTCTCAAACATTACCATTTAAAACAAAATAGATCGAATTAAATTCCTAAGTTCTAAAGAATAAAAAAAAGCCTCCTTAAATAAGTTAAGAAAAAAACTAAATATGAATGTTCAAACATTTAAAAACTAGCATATCTATCCTATTGCATAGTCTATATAGAAAAAGTCGAGAGATATCAATTATAAGAATCCAAAATGATAATAATATTAAATAACATATATATAAATAAAATTACATTAAATTTAATTTAATATGATAATATTATCTAAACATCAAATAATAGAATTTTTTAAATCAAATATCTATAATAATTATTATTATATACATGTAATAATTTTCTCTCTCCCCTCTTTCTCTCTCATTCCATCGCTCCCTCATCGTCTCCCTCTTTCTATCTCTATTTCTCCCTCTCCCTCTCTCTCTCATTCCATCACTCCCTCTCTATATGTTTATCTATCTTTCTCGCACTGCTTCTATAATCTTTATTCCTATTTCTCTCTCTCTTTCCTTATCACTCCCTCTTTCTATTTCTCTTCTTTTTCCTCTCTATTTCTCTCCCTCCCTCTCTATTTATTTGTAAATATATATTCTTTTCCATATCTCTCTCTCACTCATATGCACACACTCCCTCTTTCTCCTTCCCTACCTTTATCTCTATCACTTTATCTTTTCACATGTCTATACCTCTTTATTACTTATCTTTATCACCTATTTTCTCTCTCTCTTGCTCCCTCTATCTCTCTCCCCCTCTCTATCTATACCTCATTACATCTACTTGTATCTCTTTGTCTCTCACTCCAACCTCTATCTCTTTCTTCTTACCTACCTCTATCTCTATCTTATTAAATAAGGTTGTGGAATTTGGCTTGAAACCTTGGAAAATGCAATTGGTATGTGCCAAACCAAGAGGCATGGAATAGAGTATGGACATGAATCAAAGCATGATGTAAAGCAATTTTTATCAAAGTTTGGTTTAGCCCCTCTGTGATTTTGGGAACTCCCTCAATTGCCTCAAGATAATCAATTAGTGTTTGAGAGTGGTGACTAAGAGGGCCTATGTAGCTAATCTACCCTCCCTGCTTCATCAATACCAACTACAACAAGTGCATTATTTATCTGTTATTTGACACAATTGAGCATAAACAAATCCATATTGAGAATGGTAATACCTCATCGAAGGCTTTAAACATATTGATGCTTGGTTGATGAACGACCTCTTGTTGCCCGTCTGATGGTGACGATGAAGCACACCCCCACCGTACCATCAATGCCCAGGCACACCAAATCATACCACCACATATTCCTCTGTATTTACACACCTGAATATGAGACATGGCGAGTGGTGAGGAAGGAAAATAGTATTGCAGAAGCCACATGTTTGAACTCAAATTTGTTGGTTAATGAACGATGACGAGGAATGGATTTGTTCACATTCACACAACATAAATGCACCAAGAACGGTTAGAGAGAAATGGTTAGGAAAAATAGTTATGGAAGAAGGCAGCTCGTTGCCAATAACGGTTTTCCCTGAGCGCCAAATATAGATGCTTGAAGAATAAAACATTTGGAAAAAAGTATATTATTCCCCATCTTCTCTCGCTCCTTCCTCTACCTATCTCTCTCCCTCCTCTACAGGTATCCATTTTTCGCATCTTCATCACTTTTAGCTACACCTCCTTGAGGTTGCTTGATTTTTAGCTGATTCAACACTACATTGAACCTTTCCCTATCTTCAACAACATCTGTTGAATCAGGAGATGTCCCCCAAATACACACAAGCCCTTCCCCAGTAGCAGACATAGGATTAAATTTAGGGTGAAGCCACAATAGTGGTTTACAATTGAAGTGAGGAAGGAAAACTCACAGAAAATGAATGCATGGCAAAAATATTGATTTTAGGGGTTCGTACGAACATACTGGTTCGACCGAACCCATTAGGGGTTCGCTAGAACCTGGGTTTGGGCGAACCATTTGAATGCTTTCCCGCCAAAAATGAAAACAAAATCCCTTATAAAAGGGGGGTTTGAATGAACCAGGGTTCGAATGAACCCTAGTTCGAGGAACCCCTGGGGGTTCGCTCTCATTCGAACCCCCCTTATTCCTCATCCCTCCTCTAAGACACCAAAAACCCTAAATTTTTGCACTTCGGAGCTCGGGTTGATGATGAAAATGGAGGAATCTTCACAAACCCAATTGGAATCAAGTAGTCCTCGAAACAAGCTATCCAATGAATATAATCTTAATATTTTTTGGTTTTATTATGTATTTGTTTTTTTAGTTTTATTAAACATAGGTTTTTCATCGAAAATGAAGGTCTATGTTATGCACATGTGAAAAAATAAGAGATTATCAAAAAAAAAAATTGAAAAATATGAGTGCACCAGATATTGAAGTCCTTGATCCAACCAAAAAAAAAAAAAGAATTTCGATATATACAAAAATGTTATGCGTTATACGGTCGCGCTATGTCTAAAATGTAATTGGTTTGACTTCGAAACTTGATTAAAGAAAAAATATTCAATAAAATTTTTTCTAACCAAGTGGAAGCACTAGATATTGGAGTGACGAATCTAAATTCGAAAGAATTAGAATTTTATCCTTCATGGAAAAAAAGTTATGCGTTATACGATCTGTGTCACTTTTTTAAAATGCTATTTTTTGAAAAAAAACCAGTTTTCGTGGGAGATGGAAAAAGAAGTGTAAAATGATTCCAAAAATTTTGAAAAAAATATTTTTAGAATCTATAGAAAAAATGTGATGAGACTCTAGTTTGCATTATCTTCAAAATTTTCACGATTTAGCCGCTATAGCTGTCTGAATGTGAAGATTTAGTTAAAAATAATAATTTTAGTGTCCAGTTTGGCCAAAAATTGTAAACCACTATTGTGGGATCACCCTTCATCAAGGTAATATTGTATAGGCAGAGCAAGTTTCAATGGAGTTTGTCCACCAAACTGTACAATTATTCCATTGGGCCTTTCTAAATCAATAACATTCAAGACATCCTCTATTGTAAGCGGTTCAAAGTACAACCTATGATTGGTATCATAATATGTAGAGATAGTCTCAAGGTTTGAATTCATCATAATGGTTTCATATCTTGCATCTTGCATAGGAATAAAAGGGAAAAGGGTCACAAATAAGTTAGAAATATAATCTCCATTGCTACTTTTGTGTGAACATCAAACAATATCCTTCTTAAAGGATACTTTGAGGGCTGGTAATGTCGTACAAACCTGTAGTGAATATGATGCATGACAACAACAACAATAATCAAATTCAATGCCTTAACTAATACGCTTCCGTCCTCCTCCAAGAATCAAGACCTTCTTCTTTATGCTCGATGTTGCTTCACATTCATCATCATAGGATGAGTACATATATGGTGTATTGGCCTCAAACTTAATTGCACAAGTATCCACTCCTTTATAGGATGGATGTACACCCAAAGATAAGTGGTGGATCCAGACATCTTTTTCAGATGATTTCATTGCATATGCTATCTGCTTATTACTAAATCCCCTTCTCTTCACTTCATAAAAGTCATGTTTACTAAGTTCAAATAGAAAGAGGAAGATCAAAATCAAGTGAAATAGAAATAGAAATGGGAAGATCAAAGTCAAGTGAAATATGACCAACAATAGTTGATAAGGCATAAAAACCTCAACTATATTAATAGCTCATAAGATAATCCCTGGTTTATATTGTAAACAAAGAAAGAAAATCAAGGGAATTTACACAGTTGATAATTAGAGATTAAAATATTTTAGGTGGCTTGATTATTTGTAGCTTCAAAAATCCCATGCAATCCACAAGACCTTGTGTTGGACCTTTGACCTATTACTCTAAGTTGTTTTTGTCATCAAAACATATTTAGAAGGTTAGTACTTGGCACAAGTTTAGGATATTTACTGTATTCATGTAACATATAATGGATTTGACAAATCAGAATAAGACAATGGAAAATCATGGATGAGGATTTGATGATGAGCCTGTAAAAATAAAGTTAAAACTTATTTGTGAAGTAAAAAAGAAAATTTGGAGTATCCCATTAAAAATGGTAGGGCTATGAAAGTGCATGCAACCTGTAAAATCAGGTGAAACACAACACTCAAATATGCTCAACCCATTTTCCCTAACATATTAAAGCTTTTTAAAATGGTGATTTATCTTATTTAGCTTTAATTATTTTGGTGTTCAATAGTCTATACTAAATTCTTTAACCCAAAGTCAAGAGATTATGGATAGTGTTATCACTCCCTCCCAAATGTAAATTTCTGATATGTTCAAGCTTTTAGGGCAGCAACAAATTCTTTAATGAGAAGCGAGAGAGTACAGATTATATTTTCAATAATTAAACGCATATTGTTGCCCCTCAAATGTGAATTTCTTGTATTTACAAGTTCTACTTCATTGACCAAAATATTTGAGTGACTAAATCTAGTTGTGACTCTTGTGGTTACTAATTAATATCTCTTCAGAGAATTGATATTGGGGATCAATTTGTTCTTAGATGAAAAGCTTATGCCGATCGAATCCAATAGTATCATTCTCCATGCAGGTGCTGATCCAAAATAGAACAATCCATGAATCAAATATTAATCAATAAAGAATAAAGAATAACATAGAGCGTTGGAGGAATTGAACTCATTACCTTGACGAAGCAAAGGTTACAAATTGGAAGCCAATTAGAGGTGGAAGGCTACTTCACTTCTTATATTTGTTTCCCATTTCTTGTCTGTCCAACATATCAACTCCAAAAGGAGTATAAATAAAATATTACCCGCAATGATATAGTTCAAAAAGAGTTAATAAAAAGTAGTTAATAAACGGTTCTCATCCCCAACATATCACTTAAGGATTTACCTTATAGTAAAAGGCAAGAAACGGAATTGATTACTTGATTTGATTATAATATATTTTAAAATTGTTGTAATGAAATCTTTTAGTTTATTTATAATAAAGAGTTTATTTTAAGAATATTATGAAAAGATAGATAATAAATAATGAGATTTGTTAATATAGATATCATATTTATTTTAAAAATATTATCAATAATTTTTTTAATTTTTTAATATATGTTGTTTATGTAATTTTTATTTCAAATATCAAGATTTACATAAAAAAAATAAAGGGTGGATAATAAATCATGAGATTTGTTTTTAATTAGATAAGCAGGGAAGGGCCCTAATCCCATAGTTATAGTAACAAACCAAAAAAAAGCAGAGAGAGGTGGGAAACAACACCACCAATGAACCAAAAAACAACATCAGATTTGGCATGCAGGCCAAAATTTAAAAGAATAACCATTGTCTAGCCATTATCAATCAAAAACATAAAGTTTTTACCAGCATACTTCAATCTACGAAGACCATTAATTAAATCGACATATTCTAGGTGGTATTCCACCATAACCTATAGAAATTAACAGACCAGTCCCAGATATGATTAAAAGACAAAAAAACCATCAAAAGACAACAGTTCAACAACACAAGCCATTAACTAGCTTTCTTTAACAGGTCCCCATACTCTCCCAGGAGAGCAATATATTTGCGCCAGTTAGGTCCCTTTGTTTCATCTAAAAGCTTCAGGGTATCAGTTTTCCCCTGTTTCTTCAATTTCCTAGTGAGCTTCGTTTCACCATAAGCCACTCCAAGCACCACTCTTCTCATCAACTTGTTAGTTACTCTCATGAGAGTAGCTAACGCCTTCTCCATTTCTTCGAACTGTACCTGCAAGAAAGTTAGTCTACTTTTTAAAAACTCATTACTAATATCCTCGGCTTTGTTCTCCATTCCAAAGAACCCAACATCCTGCTCATTCCCGACCTCAATCTTATCCTCAGATGGCTCCACTTGCTCCTCCTCTTCCTCCTATTTTTCCTCCTCTGAACCATCCTCCCCCATCTCATAGGCAATGTCCTCAAATTCCAAGTCTTTAGACTCTTCTTCTTCTCGAGCTTCAAAATCTTCATACCCCAGGTCCTCCTCCTCATTCATAGATAATTTTTGTTTTCCCTTTTTCTCTTTCGAGGCCACCTTCACCAGACGATCTGACCTTCTTCCTCCACTACCACCACTCCCCTACCCTTGTGAAATTTCTTTTGCCTCCTCCATTTGGTTCCCTTCCTCAGAGATATGAATTACATCTCTAGGATTAATGTCACGTTTAGGTTTCTTAGCTTTCGGGGGTTCCAACAGCAAAGGAGATTTGTTAATATAGATATAATATTTATTTTTAAAATATTATCAATAAGAAATTTGGTTTTTTTAATATATGTTTTTTTTGTAATTTTTATTTTAAATATCAAGATTTACATTAAAAAAATAAAGGGTGGATAATAGATCATGAGATTTGTTAATATAGATATAATATTTATTTTAAAAATATTATCAATAAGAAATTTTTTTTTTTTAATATATTTGTTTCTATAATTTTTATTTTAAATATCAAGATTTACATTAAAAAAATAAAGGGTGGATAATAAATCATGAGATTTGTTAATATAGATATAATATTTATTATAAAAATATTATCAATAAGAATTTTTTTTTTTAATATATGTTGTTTCTATAATTTTTATTTCAAACATCAAGATTTACATAAAAATAATAAAGGGTGGATAATAAATAATGAGATTTGTTAATTGTAAGAGAGGGGGACCAACCACGTCAAGGCTCTAGGTCACAAAGAGTCGAGAGCGGAGGGCTGCCCTAACTTACCTCACTATAAAGAGGTGTTTTGGGACAAGGATCAAGAATGATGAGGATTATGATGTACTTCAATTACCTTGGAGATCCTGAGCTTAGGTTTGGGCTAGGCGAGCTAGTTTTTGTACTATGCCTCAGACAACTCTCTGTTTGAGGATGGCAGTGCAGTTCTAGGACATCAGTTGGCATCTCTCGAGCACGTTGGCGTTCGTATAGTCATAAAACAATGAACACAATACAAACAGCCAAAAAACAAACTGACATCCTAGCATACTAGTTTAGACAGTAAAAACAAAATAAGCAAGTACAAGAAATAGAAACTAAAGTGATAAAACAAGTAAATGAGAACTAGGGTGATAAAGATGATCACACAAAAGTGTATGTTCGCCAGCTAGCTCCACATGTACTTTCACCTACACACAAGCAAGGAGGGAAAAATTGTTGGGGTTGTACAAGGGTCTGCCTCAGTCAGACCCCCATTTTGGTGTTTCCACCTCCACAGACAACCAAATAGCAACAAGAGAAATATGTGATAAAGAAGTAAAGAAAGTAGAACTTGCAGAACACTACAAAATAGTAAAATGCTACTCAACCAAATCACAAAGGAGAGGAGTGAAATGTTACCACCTCCACCCAAAATCTCACTAGCCAATGGAGGAGAATGTAGACTTGGCAAGGTTACCACAGTCGCAACTACCATGAAGGGAGGTCTCGCAAGACTCCAAGCCCACACTTCAATGGCTTGTTTCACACTTGCTATGTGGAGTTGATGGAGTGTTGAAGTGCTAAGAGATGGCTTGAGAATGTGCATAGAATTTGCAAGAGATTGTGAGAGGGATGAAATGAGATGAAGATGGATGAATTTGAAGGAGAAGAGGGGAGAATCTTCCTTTTTCAGGGTCGGTTGGTCGAAGAGGGATGTTACAAATCAACCCCAATCAAAAGTATAACACCTCTGCCAACTTCAAATGTGAGAATCGATAAGGGACAACAGCACACTGTGTATGCGTCCCTGATAGAAATTCTCTCACTAACACAAAAGACAGATGCCAAGTGGAAGGAAGGAAGTTGGGTGATGTGGGATTTTGCCTTCAGATTTGACTTTCTAAGGTGAGGTTGTGTAAAAGGGGAATTTGCATAAGGGGTGCAAATTTTCTCCTATACATTTTTCCCCCACTTTAGCGAGCACGAATACTGATGAGTGCTTCGGTAAAGTAGATCAAAGAATTAGTAGGGTTAGAGATTTATACCTGAATCGTCGAGGAAGTAGACCGCAATCTGGCGAACTCGAAAGTGTAGGGCAAGCAAAGGACTCCTCAAGTACTCTCCCTAGGGAGCTTCAAACAAAAGACTTCATAGCCCCACAGAACTATGAAACTGCACAAAGTACATCAAAGGCCCTCAGACCAATGATGGACAAATCCCACAGGATGAAAGCATCTTACAGGCCTGCAGACCTGCAAGGAGGCAACGCCCAAGATCTCTCACATGAAGGAAGCCCCAAGAAGCAAGCACCTCACAAGCCCGCAGACCTACAAGGAAGGTATCCCCCAAGATCTCTCACATGAAAGAAACCCAAAAAAAGTGCCTTACTAGACTGCAGACCTACAAGGGAGCGACCCCCAAGATCTCTCACATGGAGGAAGCTCAGAGGTGGAGACTCTGTAGAGTCAAAAAGGTGATTTACAGGGGCACCTACAAAGCGACATGTTTACCCATAGATAAAGCATGTCAGAAAACAAAGTGACCATGCAGGTGAATAAGCGGATGGTCACGCAGACCATCAATAAGTTGGAAGGCCTTCAAAGGGATCCCTTGGGAACCCAACTTGAAGAGGGACCCACTCAAGGGAAACACTGTTTGAAAGTGCAGAAGAGATGCTTCTTCTTAAATCAATTCATTGTCAAGGAATCCTTTCAAAAGATGTTCACTTCATTAAGGAATTCGAAAGGAAGAAAATGCCCCCTTGCGAGGGGAAGGTAAAGGCTGCTCCCACCTTGAAGGAAAGTTTTCAATCTTTTTCTTTATGAACCCAGGATGAAGGGAACACGTTCTGTTAGGTCCGAGTAGAGAATGTAATTCTTTGAGAAAGTTTGCAAAGATTCTCGAGAAAAGATTCATTGGCAACAAATATGTTTTTTGAAAATAAAAGTATCATAGAAATGGCATTGTCACACATGAAAGAGACAACTCAAGTAAAGAAGAGAGAAAGATAAGAAAAGAGCGAAAGAGAAATAATCACAAATAGAATACATAGGGGTGATTTGATATTTCAGGGTCAGAGCTACTCATATATATATATATATATATAAGTATAATAAGAGTATATAAATGAATTGTCATCAACCCCCTACTATATTTAGACCATGTTAAGAATGCACGAGAAGACAAAGTAAAAATTAAAAAATGGGTCAACATGGAAGGGAAGCCTAAATGACCCCAACACTTTGCATCGTCCCCAATTTGTCAAAAATCAAGCACAAACATGGAAGAATGATGATATAAATAGAAGAAGGTTTACGATACAAAAATCACTCTTGTATCCAAGCACCAACAAGGGTGAAAAGGGTCATCTAGGAACACATAACACAATCACAACACACACACATCTAAACTAAAGATAAAGAAGAGTCCTCCCCCTAACATTTATCAACCAAGAGGTTGTCCACTTCCCAAACTAGATCATTATAAAGGGAAGGAGGATGAGCCTACAGTGGTGGAATATTAAGGGGAGGAGCTTCCGACCCTCCCACAACAAGGGCTAAGGAAGAAGGACCCAAGAGGTCTCCTCCACTAGGCTCTTGTGGAGCTATGGTCAGCGACTTTGCAGAGATCGCTAACAAGGTCAGAACTTCATCTAGAGAGTTAAACATGCACTTCACTAGAGTGCCATGTCGTACCTCAACGGACGAAGAAAGCTACACTCGAGATTCACCGCTTGGCTCATCGAGTGACTCGGGAGCAGTGACAAACTCAAGGGAAGTCGGGATTGGTTCCGTCACTAGGACAAAAAAAGCCAACGCAAGACCACCCTTTGGAGAAGGTGGGCTCCTATTACACCCTCCATTGTTGGAAGGGCCATCCTCCATACTTTGTTTGATCAAAGGATGTGAACTCCCCACAAACAAGGTAAGAGGCACAGAGGAAGAGGAGGAGGAGAAAACTGCGAAAGATACCACCGAGGTATTCGGCATATCCACAGGTTTAGGGAATGGCGGGATGTTCAGAAGGGACATCAACAAGGGTGACTCCACTGAAGGAGTGATAAACACCTGCACCTTTTTAGGGTCAAGTGCACTCATACTCACAGTGGGAGTTGAAAGCAAGACTGAACTAGATTGAACGGAAGCAAAGGGAAGGAGAGAGGAGGATGCATCAGGAGGCCCTGAAGCAGGGGTGGTCGACTCCCCTTCCTTCTTCTGTAAAGTGGCCTGCTCAACTGTGAGAGACTTTCATTGACGCTTGCGCTCACTTGTAAGGTGATTTCTGCGACTCTTCAAACTAGAGACCGGAGGTTGCGAAGGGACAAAAGACTCCTACTCATCCATGGGAGTGTCCACCATAGTTGTTTCCAATGGAGGGACAGGCTCATGAATAGGAGTAGGAGGAAAAGATTGAGAAACAACAAGGGGAGTCAGCTCTAGTACCTCGGTAGCAGGCCTCTTCCCGTTTACTACTTTGGGAGCATAAGTGATGGGAGGCCGTGAAGGCCGAGACATAGAGGATTCCCCATGGGGACCCTTTTTCTGCCATACCAAATGGGCCTAGGCTCCATGGGTAGAATAGGAAGCTCAAATGCTAGACGCTTGGGCTTTCGCCAAGCAAGCACCATAGGATTCTCTTGCAAGCGCAAAACAAAATATGATGCTATTGCAGTGGGCAAGAGGAAGTGTCAGGCTAAGCAACGACAGAGGAAGAAGAGGGACCCTGAGAGGGCCTCTCTTTTTCTCTTCCACGGGCCTTGGCAGCATCACTATCATCTTTCAAATAAAACCTATGTGAAGCAGCATAAGGCCATGGAGGATACCTCACTCTAGGTGTTAGGTGCCCTTTCTTGTACTTCTAATATGTCTGGTACAAGAGGTCCTTTCTAGGTGGGAGAGGACCAATGGGTGTAGGCCAAAAGTGGTCTAAGGAATAACTACCACGTGCAACCGGTGGTCTATAACCGGTGTCATGGATCACATGCACGAAACCCTCATGAATGAATTTTAAACATTTGAGCACAACAGAGGGAACTGCATTCATAGCTACTAGCTAGGGGATACCTAGCTTCACTTTGAAGAGTTCGGACCCCAGGATTATGTCAAACAACAAGTTCACGGATTTAGGTCCGACAAGGACTGACAAAATGATACTACCAAGAGGAGGTACAAAAAGTCTGTTATATGTATGGATGGTGCTCACAGGTGCGTCATACCCATCTTTATGCAGGAATTTAATTTACATGATCTCCTCAGTTATGATATTCACCTGAGACGTTGAGTCAACAAGAACACCTACTACAATATTCTCGTTAATTCGCACAAGGATATAAAGAGGAAATGGTTCTCTATTAAAGCCCATCTACAGGTCCTACGAGGTGAAGGTTATACTTATACTACTACTCGCAAGTTGCACAGAGGGGGTAGGTAGATGTAGAAAAGAGGTCATCATGCACACCAAACGATGCTCTCACAAAAATCTCCCAAAGGCTCGAAATAGGACAGTGACCCAGTTAAGGATTCATTATGCAACACTTACGAAACCTTCCAACTATGCCTACTAGGGGTCGCAGGTAGGGCTGTAAGGAAAAACACCTCATAACACTCGCACCTACAACGCTCCTAGAATGTGAGGAAAGGACCCTTTAGTATTGCTAAACAAAACCAAAATGGTTCACGTCGGGTTCACCAAAAATGTAAGAGAGGGGGACCAACCACGTCAAGGCTCTAGGTCACGGAGAGTTGAGAGCGGAGGGCTTCCCTAACTTACCTCACTCTAAAGGGGTGTTATGGGACAAGGATCGAGAATGATGAGGACTATATTGTACTTCAATCACTCTATAGATCCCGAGCTTAGGTTTGGGCTAGGCGAGCTAGTTTTTGGAGTCAGTACTGTGCCTCAAACAACTCACTATCCAAGGATGGTAGCGCAATTTTGGGACGTTAGTGCGGCGTGCTGGAATCTCTTGGGCGCTAGCGTCCATATGGTCAGAAAATAGTGAACATAATACAAATTGCGAAAAAACAAGATGACAGCCTAGCAGACTAGTCTAGATGGTAAAAACATAATAAGCAAGTACAATAAATAGAAACTAAAGTGGTAAAACAAGTAAATGAGAACTAGGGTGACAAAGATGATCTCATAAAAGTGCTTGTTCGCCAGCTAGCTCCACACGTACTTTCACCTACACATAAGCAAGAAAGGAAAAATTGTTGGGGCTATATAGGGGTCTACATTAGTCAGACCCCAGTTTTGGTGTTTCCACCTCCATGGACAGCCAAATAGCAACGAGATAGAAATATACGATAAAGAAGTAAAGAAACTAGAAGTTGCAAAACACTACAAAATAGTAAAATACTACTCAACCAAATCACAAAGGAGAGGAGTGAAATGTTACCACCTCCACCCAAAAGCTCACCAACCAATGGAGGAGAATGTAGACTTGGCAAGGTCACCACAGCCACAACTACAATGAAAGGAGGTCTCACAAGACTCCAAGTGCACACTTCAATGGCTTGTTTCACACTTGCTATGTGGAGTTAATGGAGTGTTGCTGCTGCAATGGAGTGTTGAAGTGCTAAGAGATGGCTTGAGAATGTGCATAGAATTTGCAAGAGATTGTGAGAGGGATGAAATGAGATGAAGATGGATGAATTTGAAGGAGAAGAGGGAAGAATCTGCCATTTTCGGGGTCGGTTGGTCGAAGAGGGACGTTATAAATCAACCCCAATTGAAAGTGTAATGCCTCTGCCAACTTTAGATGCAGGAATCCGTCAAGGATGGCAACACGCCGCACGTGCGTCCCTGACATAAATTCTCTCACTGACATAAAAGATAGATGACAAGTGGAAGGAAGGCATTCGGGTGATGTGGAATTTCGCCTTCGGATTTGATTTTCTAAGGTGAGGTTGTGTAAAAGGGGAATTTGTGTAAGAGGTGTAAATTTGCTCCTATACATTAATATAGATATAAAACTTATTTTAAAAATATTATCAATAAGATTTTTTTTTAATATGTTATTTCTGTAATTTTTATTTCAAATTCAAGATTTACATAAAAAAAAATTAAAGGGTGAAAATCTTTCGTAAAAAGAAGTTTTATTATTTTGGAGTGCTTGGAGTTCGAAAATAACTATCAAGAAACAAGATTAGTTTTTTAAATTAAAAATATCAAATATCAAGATTATTTTGAAAAAATCAAGGGTGATGATGTCAAGAACTCTTCTTGATTTAAGGTAGGGTTTTTCTGAACACAAAAAATGGCATTGTAAGACATCTCTCGACGTAAATATATATTGATAAAAAAATTCAGATGTATGAAAAGGTAAAGATATTAAAATATAAAAAGGAAAGACATAATGTTTTTTAAATAATTTCTCTTTTTTTATTTAATGAAAACATTTGAAAGAATTTTTTTAATGAGGAATTTTTCTTTTACTCAAATTCAAATAAGGGTTTTAAACTATAAAAGGAAGTAATGTCTTTTTTTGTAATGTTGTCAATTTCAAGCAATTAGATGTAAAATTATTCAATGTTCTAGTGATTTTTTTAAGCATGAATAGTTTTTTAAATCACTGAGCACATTAATATCTTTGTAAGATTTAAATCTGAAGGAGAAAATTACATTTTACTAATTTATTTTGCAAAGGAAATGATATTTGATGAATTTAATTGTCCTTTTTTCAAAAAAAAATGTAGCTAGTTGGAATTTCAATTGTTGATTCACTTAATGGAGTATAACCTGTCAAAGAAAAAAAAAACATTATTGATGAATTTAATATCCCTTTTTTCCATTATTGTTTCATATTTTTTACCATTTCTTTTTGCTAAGCTTTAAGACATTACCAAGACCTTTTATACCTTTCTTATACTTTTAAGCAATTTTAAACATTTGGAATGAAAACATGTTATTGTTAATATGTGTATGTGTGAATTCATGAATGTCTATGAAGTTTAGTAGGATTTTATGTTCAAATTATGGTTTTTGATAATGATAATGCCTTAGAAAATAGGACTAACATTTGTAGTAGAGACGACTGTCAACCCACAACAATGGGCTTCTCAACCCATAGCATAAGGACTGCAATTCGTTGCAAAGGAGAAGTCAACTGACTGGGGAGCGACACTTTCAAAATAAGACATGGGAAATCATTTACTAATTAGTCTGTGAGTCACCTAGTATTATTCTTACCTACTGTAGGAGCTGATAAATAGCATTGATACCATGTAGGAGTTTATGGTGAAATCTTCAACACCTCAGGATCACCTACAAGATGAAATAACTTCCACAAGAGAGAAATGATAGAAATATTATGCTATGATAAAGGATGTATGAATGCCAAAATAGTAGCCACACTGAGTATGACAATATACATATGATGTCTTGCTTATATGGGAAAGGTGAGGAATAAGATTAGACAAGATCATGACAAGTGTCTTAATCTTATCACATGAGACAACTAACTCATAACAACCTAGGATAAGATAAGATCTAGAAATGAAAACTAAGACTTCTAGAATGAATCTTATAACTTAAGTAAACATAACATGTGAATATGTCCCCTAAGTCCCTAGTAAGTGAATTAACTAGGTACCATTCGTCCATAGGTGGGAGCCAAGAAATGCCAATAGAAACCAGGGGGCAGGAATCTGGGAGGGATTCAACCACTAATAACTTGCCCAAGCCAACCACCATCCATGCTCTTGTTCAAATAATAACTAACCACTATCTTTGTGTATTCCCCCTAGCTCACCAATTGAGGTCTCAATTAGATCCCAAACATGATCAATTGTAGTCTTGACATCCTAAAAGACTCTCTAATTGTGCTCCAACAAAATATTCCAAACTATAACAACAAGTGTAACCCTCCAGACAAGCTAGAGACCAGAGCTTCAAACTTTAAGCTCCCAACTATCCAAAAGCATAGGAATATTCTTGGGAAGGGCTAAGGAAATCCCCCATCTGGCCATAAATTTATTCCAAAGGTGCCAAGAAAAACTGCATTACATGAAAAGATGATCATTGTCTTCTTCATTTATCTCACATAGGACACATTTCAAGGGACCAAATTTTCCATACACTCTCAACTTGTCCCATATGAGAGCTCTTCTCCTCCACACAATCCAAAGAAAAACATGCATCTTGGGAACCCCTTGTTTGCACCATATTTTGTTTACCACCCTTCCAATGCTAGTTGAGTTACAAAAGTACCTGTTGTAAGCCTCCTTCACCGAAACTTGACCTAACCCCTTATAACCCCACACGCGCTTGTCCACATCTTTAGGACCACAAACAAGCCACTTAGCTAGTTCAATTTTTAAATCTTCATAAGCATGCATAAGTTCTACCAATGGGGCAATGAGATCTTTCCAGTGCCTATTGAGACCAAATCCTTCCATATAGTCCTCAGCTTTAACGCCAACAGTATCCATAAAATGTGAGACCAGGGGTTTGAACCTTGGCATATCACTTAAAGGGCCATAGTCAAGCAATTTATCCTTCCAAAAATCAATTTTCCTCCCATTGCCACCTAGAACATGTGAATGAGTTGAAAAATATTTGATGTAATGTGCAAAAATATATCAACAACAATCATTCTTTACAAAATTAGGGAGTTATAATGGTTCAACTAGAAGAGATAATAGAAATGAGATGCAATATATCTATTATCAAGTGTAGAAAGATGAAATCAAAAAATCCATACGAGAGAGAAGATGTGGATTTATTGCAAATCAACTACCAATTTTAATGTTGAGATCAAATCTCACTCTTAAAGTGTATGTTTCTCCTTATTTAACATAATACAATTTAGAACCACCATTTCATGCTTTAATGGAAAATCTTGCAAGCTACACACCATAATTGAATGGTACCAAAGTTATTTCGATGAACCTACACATACCTCATATTTCTCTTTCTATTATAGTTCAATGAAGATTTATTGATCTGTAGGATATGAAATTTGACTCTTACAAAGGAAGATCAACTTTCCTTGAGATTAATCCCACACAATACATTAGAATAAACTACCAATGTTATGCTTAACTAAATCTACCATTTATACTTATGATGGTCATCCTGTTTTAAGTATATTTTTAACCATAAAATGAAAATGATTAACTAAAACACTTGGAGGAAGTAATCTGGTGAAAATATGTAAGAACAAAGAAATAAAGATAACTAATAATAGAAATAGAAAATACAAACAATATGGAACCTGGAGTTAAAAAGAGAAAGTCACTACCCAGTCCACACCAACATATCTCGTAGACATTCACATGTTGCCCTATCATTTGTAGAAACGTATTATAGAAAAAATGTATAAAAATTGTGAAAATCTAACCTTGTTGTTCACCTAGTCTACAAAGGAAAAAAATGGAAAACACACTAACAAATACCAAATAATAAAAATGTAGAGAAATAAATTAATATCAATATTTACATGAGTTTTAATAAAACAAATAAATGAACAATAAAGAATAAAGTACTTGCAATCCTCCATGTGGTTGAGTATTTTCAAAATACATACAACCACAAAGAAAAGGAATTTTTTTGGGGGTTGTTTGGGGATTTACCTTAATCAAATCCCTACTTCTATATTTCTACCTCTATAAAAACCAATAGATAGATAGATAGAAAATAGTGTGTGAATTCTCCTATCCCAAATATTTTAGGGAATGGTAAGAGTCGTAAATATGTAATAGTGGAACTAAAAAATTAAGAGAGGGAATGTGATAATCCCGAGGAGCTTAGGAGCACAACAAAATAAATTGTTACAATAATAATAAGAAACAAGAACAATATTAGCTACAAAGGCTTGAGGAAGGTAGGAATTAAAAAGAGCTAAAAGAGACTATTGCAAGAGTGTTGTTGAGTTATGTATGAGCTTGAGAGTGCAAAGAGAGCCGGTTCGAGAGAGGCAAAATGAAAAGTTAAAGTAAAATATGAGAAGAGGAGGCAAGAGAATGTTGTTGATGAGTTTCTTGGAATCGTTCTAAGTTTTTTTCACTAACCTGGGAAGGTAGCAAGTGGAAAAATGCTCATAAATGACCACCAAACAAAAAAAATGAGACAATTGAATGACATGTGTACTTCGACATGATGCATTTACTTCTAGATAATTTTCACTATAAAATGATGAGAGTATAGAAGAACATAAAGCCAACATAAATGTGACATAAAAAAGGACCACAAGAAAGGAGGCCTAAGCACCATGAGTAGGAAAATAGCTAATGCAAGGCCTAAAATGAGCCTACAAAAATACTAAGGGAATGGACACCAAAGTGGACACAAAACATATGAAATTGCAAGGGCATGCAATTTTTGACTTCACATTTTTCCCTCACTTTAGCAAGCTTATGAACTTGTGTAAATATGTATACTAAAGTAAATGGAAAGTATACTAAAAATAAATAACATTATGGAAACCAAAAGGATACTGTATAGGATGATGATTTTTTTTCAAATGGAGGAACTATGCCCCCAAGTTGAGAATCTATAAAACAAATACCTTAGACAACACAACAAATCTATATAAGGAAGTATAGTTTGAAACCATAAACCTAAAAAACCATTGGGTCAAAACATCACAAATGTAGATGTATCTATAAAAGCATAGACAACAAATACACAAAAGATAACAACATATAACAACAAATATCTAGGCAGATTTTAAGTCGACAAAGTGAAAGAGACCTCAATGTGGGAAGTTGTCTAAATACTATAGATCACCCCTAAATGCAAAGGAAAAAAAAAAAAACATAGAATAATTCTTAAATGATGAGAAGAATGTGGTGAGTTGATTGAATACTTCAAGGAGAGAGTGCATCCAAGAGACGAGAAATCAATCAATATGAATGAGATCACATAACTTAGACACTAGCTTGCTTTGTTGTCAGGGGCCATACAAATAATAATATCCTCATGGATCATGAGCTAGCAAGTTTGGTTATGTTAGGTAACCATGGGTATAAAGAGGCAAGGCGTATGAATTACACAGTCTAGCAAGTTGCATTTTGCTAGGTGGCTCATATACTGCAAAGGTAGGACATATGAATGCCCACAAGCTAGCAAGTTATATTGTGCTAGGTGGTTCTTATGCTACCAACACTACAAGGATCATAATAAAAATAAACACATGAGGGGGAAAATACTTTAGGGAGAATAAAAATAAACAATGTCATAAAGGTGCTAAAATAAATAAGCATCACCAAGGGTGAAAATAGACAAGGTGCATGTAAGGATGCACATGCGAGTAGAATATATGTGCCCCCCCTTAACATGTTGGCATGTGTAGTATGTTGATATTTTAAGGTAAATAAATGGGAAGAAAGAAGACAAAGAATCCTTAAGAAGGATGTGCACCTCCAAAACAAGTTGTCATTTCCCCCCAAGATGGGTGAGGACAACAATGAAAAATAATATTATCTTGTTACCAAATGAAAATATGGTTGTAGGTGAGATTGTACCACCATGACTAACAACTAGAAAGCAAAGAAAGCTATAGGTTCCACATAGTGGGTAACAATACAATAGAAGAAGGGAGGTGAAAATAATTCATGAGAAAAGAGAACCAAATAGAGGTGCACTCTATTCTATACCCTTTTATAAGAAACCTAGAGGTAATCACTGTGGATGGTTTTCTACACTTGCTCAAAACAAACAACCATTAGCATTGTTAGTCAAACTAAAAAAAGCAAATAAAACATCCTTATGAAATACTTGATCATGTCACATATGCAAATAAGATAAAAAAACCAAAGCAACTAAATGAGAGCATATGAAGCATGTCAAACCCTATCACATAGTGGGACTGGTGCTCCTTTGGTGTGAAAAGGATCCCCTTTCCCACCCCCTTGATAAGCTTCCAATGATAAAGATGCAAAGATGCAAATGATGGAGATGAAGTGCCTATAGTGAAAATGCATAAGATTGTGGATTATTGTGGATGATTGTGGATGAATCTCAAATAGAAGTGGCTTCTATTTATAGGGTTGAAGGGTTGAAGAATGGAGAGATGGGAGGAACGTGAGACTAAAGGAGATTCAATAAGATTGTGACACTTGTCACAAATCTAATGGGTGAAGTTGGAGTACATTTTGGAGAATGTGCATAGTTAATGCATGTGATTGAGGATTTGACAGGTGTAAGAGAGATTAATGCATTTGTAAGATGCATTAAATGAATATGGTTGAGATATTTTGGAGGGAAATTGTTTGGGTAAGAAAGTCAAATAAATGGAGTTAATGAAGGAATATTGCCTTAGAATATACCTTTGTGAGGGAAAATGAGATAATTAGTTAATTAAAAGAATTGATTTTCATGTGCAAGTGGGTGGGTTATTCAGGGGTTTAGGTTTGACCAAGGTTGAGTCAAAAGCTAAAGAATGGGTAATTAGGATTAGGGGTTAATTGATCCAGAATTAATTAACTTGGAGGAATTTTAGGGGATTTGACATTTGATTTGATTAATTTGATTTATCAAATCAGATGAGAAGGCTTTAGGAATTTTATTAAATAATTTGATTTATTTAATCAAACAGGACAAACATTAGTGAATTAATCTAATAGAATGCTTTATTTGATTAATAGAGGAATTTGATGTTAATTAGTCAGATTTAAATGCATAATGTTGATTAGGATTATTTGCATGTCTACATTTTTCCCCTCTTTGAAGCAGCGTACCACTTGCGTTGGTTCAAAGAATAACACTGCCGAGATCAAAATTCAAAAATTTCCCTATTTTTTTGGATGCCCCATTGTTTCCCCAACATAAAGAAGTACGCTAGTACACTGCCCCTTGAGAGATCGGGAAAAAAGTTCAATTTTATGGTCTATCTCGTGACAAAGAGGTTCAAGATGGATGTATGGATGGTTAGACTAGCAGATCTATATGATAATGATGATGCAAATGAGATGAATTAAGATGCTTAGAATAAAAAATCTATATTATCCTAAACAACTTAACTAATGATGCAATGCCTGCGAGATGGATGAAGTTTCGTATTATGATGATATATATGAGTATGCAAGATGGGTATGTTGACGTTTTATGAATGCAGGATGGATGCATTTCATGATAGCATGTTAGCGTGAAAGAGGATAGAAGAATGAGAGGGATCAACCCTTGATTTTGAGAAGGTGCAAAAGTCCAACAAGTCTATGAGTCATCGATACTTTATAGGTATGATGATGAATGATGATGATGTATTACTTATCTAGGGATTGGGGAAGTAATGAACATAACTTTCCTTATTTTTTATCACACACATAGGTACGATGCATCAAGGTATAGAAAACCAGGATGGCATTGTACCTAGTGAGATGGACTTTGACTTGACAATCAGATAGGAGTATCCTTATTCACGCCTGACATACGAAACCTTATTAGGATGTACTTCAGATATTTCAAACATCTCAGACCAAAACATAGAAAAACAAAACATTCCTATGTAATAGTCAACAAGACATCTAAAACACCCTTTCTACAAACCAAACAAAGTAAGCATGACCAAGGTTATATTGCAAGAATATCCAACAAGCACAACAGACAAAAGATAATGATCAATGCCCCATTCCTTTCTCTCTAATATTTTTAGATAGACATCCTCAAGAGGTCATGGGAATAGGCGCAATAAGATCAAAAGAAAAGATCAAGTATACAAACAAGTCAATGTTCTTCATACCTCTAGCCAAGACTAAACTACAGTGAGGTCTGATGTTGATGCCCATTGTAGGAAGGATGCATCCTATGACATGATGTTATCAGTTGATTTTGAGACTAATGGGATGATGGGCTATTGATACCAAGAGTTGACCAACTTGTTTACCTACTGACCTAGACTTGAGACCTTTGACATTTGAGTTTTCACTTTTGAGTTTCCATACTTGTTTTCGATTGTTTTGCCAAAGGTTGAAGATAATGATTGATTTATTGTGAGTGGATGTGTTATTGCAAATGAATGTGAAATAAGATAGATGATTTTGTGTTTTTTGAATGTTTTTTGGAGTTTTGAAATGTTTTGAGGTTGTTTTTGGTATTTTCAAGATGTTTTACAAATGTTTTGATTTTTTAGGTGTTTTCTGAGATTTTGACCAAGAACCTAACCTAAGGACCTATCCTAGGAGCCTCGGGGGCTCATCAAGGATGACCTTGCCTACGTTTAAGCTTAAAGACAATGTAGTTCGAACAACCATGTTTTTGACTATTTTTTTCGGACTTGACCTATTTTTGGGTTTTGATATGTTTTGAATGTTTTTGGATTTTCGCATGATTTTGACAATTTGGATATGGATATGTGTGATGATGTCAGTGATCTGTTTTGGGATTTTATTGAAAACCAAGATAGGGTTGATTGATTTGATTGATGGATTGATGATGATAACATTGTTGAGGATACACAACAATGAAAGGATAGTGTTAAGCAACACGAGGATTGGGAATTGATGGATTGATGATGATAACTTTGTTGAGGATACACAACAATGCAAGGATAGTGTTAAGAAACACGAGCATTAGGAGGGATATCCCGAGATGATGATGGATTGATTGGATTTTATTGATCAATATTTTGAAGCTTGGTTTGGAACAAAGTTTGTTTCAAATGATTTGATGTGA
>VDFB02123336.1:0-10771 GCA_007258455.2 Sequoia sempervirens | reverse complement strand
CAATAGAATTGAAGCAAAATAGTTTCTAAATATTAAAAAATAAATAAAACAAATATAAACATTACAAAATATAGTTAACATAATTTAATTCTTGGATCTAATTAACTGATTCTTGCCAAACTAGTAAAGTTAGATACCTGCCTTTGACGGAAACTAATAATAAAACAACACATTTTCTATCTTGATAAGCTTGGGAGTTTTTTCCCTTTCACTAACCTAATTCCTCATTCGACAAAGCAATTACAAATCTAACTTATTTCAACGAATTCGTTCTGTGCCTAGGCCTTCCTTGAGACAAATTTTCGTTAGGTATTTAATCAAAGACTTTGCATGCCTCTCCTGTACTCACATATTTGCAGACAGTTATGCTTGGGTAGCTGCAATAGTAGTATTTCGTTATAAAAACCCCCCATTCATTGTACTAAGATCAATGCCCATATGTTGTTCCAGAGGAGCCCAGCTTGCCGCAAGCAGAGAGGGTGTTGGCTCAGGTTGTGGATTCTATTTGCTTGAAAGTTTCTAAAACCTTTTTAGCAAATCCATTTTACGCATTATCTTGCAATCATGGCATTTCAAAAGACCACACTTGTTTGAAACATTCAGTCAAACAGCTTACTACCTTGTCTATGTTTCTGCATTCCAAGCATACATTTATGCCTGGGCGTTTCGACTAAAATACCTGACAATTTTTTTTATGCCTGGTCGTTCCAACTATACTACCTAACAAAATTAGCTTTCCATTATGCTTTGATGGATGGCTCTACCCTGTTCTCTTTGAGGCATTCTGTCAAACAGTTCACGTGTCTATGCTTCCATATTTTGCATAGATGTTTACCAGAGCATTTCCAACTTCAAAATCTGACAAAATCCCTTTATCCTTTGATGGATGTCCATACCTTATTGCACAACCCCATTTTGGCACAAACAGGGAGGATGTTGTGAAAGGATTTCGCTATAAACCTGCCAATTGCACTTAGAACACAAAAGTGCACACCTTGTTATTTTTTCTTTTCATTTTACATTGCATGCATAATTTGATTACTCTAGTGAGTTTTGGTGAACTCACTAAGCCAAGACCAATTCCAACTTTCAGTTATATCATATTATTCTATTCAAAATTCGTCTAGTCTAATTATCACTAATCTACTTATCTTAGATAAGATCACATGGTATCACAGTTGAGGAAGTTCATGCTGCTAAACATCATGCAGCTTTTATTGAGAAAAGAAGTGTTGTTGATAAGTCTTAAGAGAAAGATGCTATGCCTACCCTTCGCCTTCTTCAATTGTTTCCTCTAAAGCCAGGGATTTAGTTGCATAAATCCATCTCAACCAACGAATATATATATATATATATATAGAATCCAGGCTGAGTTGGTTGCTTCTTCTTGATAATGAGTTCAAGTAGAAATACTATATGATTTGATTTGATCAGAGAATTCATTTGCAGTTATTTGAGGATCTAGTGAACCAAAGATTGTTACTTACAATCTATTATATTTATTTCATCAAGTATTTTTGGCCTTTAAATATATAAGTTTTGAATTGGTTGTTTCTTATTTATTTATGGAGTTGCGGTCCCATATGTAGCTCTAATGATGAGGAGTTCAAGTAGAAATATTATATTATCTGATTTTATTTGAAAATTTATCTGTATTTATTTTAGCATCAAGTGAATTGAACACATAACGCACAATCTATTATATTGTTTCATTGAGTACTTTTGTACTTGAATAGATATTCATATATAAACTTTGAATTAGTTGTTTATTATTTGTTTATAGAGCTGGGGTTACATGTTTAACTTAAGATGATGAATTCAAGTAAAAATATTATATCATTTGATTTTATTCAAAAATTCATCTGCATTTATTTTAGCATCAAGTGAAGTAAACATCACAGCACACAATCTACTATATTTGTTTCATTAAATACTCTTGTACTTGAGCAGAGATAGATATATAGACTTCGAATTGATTACTTCTTATTTATTTATAGATTTGTAGTGAAGATTATTTATTATTTGTACTATTTAAATACTTGTGGGAATATTTTAAAGGAACCCTACAAGTCTTTTGTCTCATTTGAGTATCCTTACACGTGTATGACTCATTTTTATAAATCTTCTTTGGAGAAATATTAAGGCTTAGATGTAGTCTCCTCCTTATGAGGATCTTGACACGTTGCACACACATAGAATGAAAGGTGGCATGCATAGAAATGAGAGTTACTTATGTGACTCTTTTCTCACCTCTATTTGTTGAGGTGCTTCTATTCTTCTTCATGGAAATTATATGTTTAAGCTCTCTCACTCCCTCTCATTGTAATCTTTTTTAGGTTTTATGCCATTTTCATAATATAGGGGTTTTTCCTTTGTGTCTCCTCTTGAACATTTGGTGTGCTTGCTCTTGGTTTTCATCTTGGACGGTAATCTTTTTCCTTCAAACAATAACTCTTGGATTAGTACTTTCTTTTATTTCATTTTTTTATTCCTTTCAATCTACTATATTCATTTTATCAAGTACTTTTGTCCTTGAATAGACATAGATATATAGGTTTTGAATTGGTTATCTTATTAAAATGTTTACCATTAACTACTCTTATAAAACCCCTTCCATAAACCATAGCCTTTACAATTAGTGCTTTAAATTTTGCAGACTAAAATGTATCCTTTCTTTATCAAAGTCAACGGAAAAAGCAGCCACTCCAACTTCTTTTTTTGTTTTGAGTTGATGTAGTGTGAAAAAATATAAATATTATAGAATAGAATAGAAGATTTTTAACGTTCACAAGGTTAAAAACAGATTAAGGGTTAGCAAATTTTGCTATTTTTTTAGTACTGATTTTCTACTATTTAGTTTTATAATGAACTATCCTATTTTCTCAACTATCTCCTTACTGAATACATCTTGAAATAAAGCTACAGCTAAATTTCTTGTGTGCTTGAATTAAATGTTATTGTAAGCTTTACATTCCAAAATAAAATGATTTTCTATTTTCACTATTCCACTTATGTAAAGGACACAAACTCTCTCTTCTCATACCTCTTTTGACCTTTTCTATCTTCACACCGAAGATGATACTAAACAATCATCAACTAGATTATGTTTACTTAATGAAAATAAGTTAACCTTTCTATAAAAAACTCAAAAGTAACTTGTCTATGAAAAAGCACTTATGGAAAAGCACTTCCTGTACAATAACCTTTTATAGATTGATGTCTTTTTATTTATTAGTTTGAATACTTTTAATTATATGAATAAAACAGATTTTGAAAGGACCTTAGTCCTGATGTTATGATCTAAATTTGGCATACTGTTCTTGGTGTATGTTCAGTCTCACATGATCAGGTTTTCCAGGAAGATTGGAATAAATGTATTCTTTGAGGAGGTATGTGATTTCACCTGTGCCAGTTGTAGTGAAACAGTTATTCATTTAATTCATTGGGTTGTTTTTCAATAAAATATTTGTTCGAGTTTTTATCTGATGCCGATTTGTGGAAATGTATATGTTTAGATGAAAAATGAATGTTCCAATGCTAAAGTTTTATATTGCCATTCAATGCCCTTTGTTGATCTTGTCTCTCATTCTTTATCTAAATTTGTTAACATCTAAAAGTGATTTGACTCTGTTCTAGTTTATTTTATTTTTAAATTCAATATGGGTGTAGTTTGCTCCTTGAAACCATGACCATTTCTCAGAAGATGATGAAAAATTTGAAGGTACAACTTTTTTTTAAAGTTAAAAGAAATTTATATTATTTTTATTAGAAATCAAATGGGTTAATGAGATTGTATGAAAATATATTTTATTTAAAAATTTATAAGAGATGAAAGAAAAATTATAATGAATTTGTTTGTACATATTTTTAAATTTAAAGTTGAAGAAAGAAATTTGAAAATGAATATTGAGATAAACAGATGAGTTGACAATGTTTTTAAATGTGAACTCTAATGTTGGATCAGCTCTCTAATAATAAAACAACACATTTTCTATCTTCATAATAAATAAGATCTCATAGAAAGCCACAATTTTGTGTGATGAGGCATTGAAATATACCACATAACACGATTCATTGGATGAAGTGGTCTAAATACAAAATATTCTTTTGATACTAGTTCATTAAATCTATAAATGTGGTAATCTCTCAAAATAAAGTGCTTTGACTTGTAATTAGCCTAATGAAAATCTCAAGCCAAAAGCAAACCTAATATATTTGGGAGAAATAATGTGTTCATCTTCTATATGAGTATAGAGCTTCAAGTAGTGTCGCAATTTTGTTTGTTGAGAATGATTATGCTCATTCCATCAATGTTGATCTTATGTAACCTATGTAGATCTCATCTCCAATGTCTCTATGAACATCATTTTTCAACATATAAAAAACATTGATGGAAAAGGTAGTAAGAGGGAGCCAATAGATATCAATACCAATTATGTGCATGAAACCTATACATAGGACACATCTAGTGTTCTTGATTCTTTGATCATATAATTTTATAGATGATTGAGGAGCCTTGAATGGATAATTATGTCAAATTATTGATCTATCATACATCTTAATCTCTAAAACAACATTGCAACATAAAATATCATTGAAATATGAAGAGGATGAATGTCAAATTAAGTCAAATGATTGTATGTGGAATTGACAATTTTGCTTACAAATTTTTAGATTATGTGGAAATAAAAAGTCTCAAACCTAAATCAACTAGTATTGTGAAGTCCGCATCTCCAAATCTCAAAACCATACAAAATTGTTGGTGATACTAAAAATTGAAAGACTGATAATTTTATATTAGCTTTTTGAAAATGGAGTTGGAAAGACTGTCTCTAAAAAATAGAAAGTGCAACATATTCATTGCATAGTCTCTCTTTTACATCAAAATCTAATGTCTTAATAATTTTTCTCGTTCATTTTCTAGCTTTGAGTAAAGGAATCAACTTATTCTTTATATTGCTTTCTTTCCTTTATTGGTATATTAGGACACATGAAACTTTTGATAGTTAATTTAGTATTTGATTTGATGTATCCATGATTGTAGGTCACACCATGTTATTTTTCAATTTTATAAATAAGTTATTAATTGAAAATATTATATTAATTTTTTATTTTGTATGTAATATGGTATTTTTAAGTTTTTATATAATTTATTAAAAAAAATTGATAATTTAAATAATTTATCAAGAAAGTTGTTTGTATAGTAAATTCATTTTAATAAAAAAAATAATGATATATCAAAAGTTATATATATGAAAAAAATAATTTTATGATTATTTTTATATTCACACAAGATTTTGCTCTTAAAGTCTTATATAACATAGTTTTGGAGGACTATTTCTGATGGGTTTGTTACATTTTGGACTTAAATGTTATATTGCTTCAAAGTGGAATTTATTTAACTTTGTTGTTATTTTCAATTGCAATTATATGAGGTGTTCATTTTGGATAAATTATGGACAAACACTAAGCTAGAACTAGAAGCTACCTTAAAGGGACATTTTTAAATACTTAAATACATATTTATTGTAACTAATTTAGATTAGTTCAAGAAGTAAAATGCGGTCTTATACAAATTTAGTTTTTCACAATATTTTGAATTGTAAAGATCTTAGCTTCACCATAGAATGGCATTATCAAATACCTATTATTGGTGCATTTGGTTTGAGTGTTAATACTCTTTAAACTCTTCAATTTTCAAGTTGAATATAATTTTTATGGGACAATTAATGTCTTCTTTTCAATCTATTTGTAGTCTATTTATAATTAAAGAAATAATTGGCCAAAATCTCAAAGTTATTCCACAAGGCTTTATATAAAATAACTAACCTTCAATTACTTAGATTGGGAAATCCATGACTGCAATAGTTAAGCGAGGACTTGAGCTAATCTACACCTATTGTTGCCTTTATTCTTAAAGGTTTAAGATTTGTATGTATTTTATAAAAAATCTTACACTAAAGATTGTTTTTTATTATGGGAAAAACATGTTTTGATGGGGCCCCGAAACCTAGTACAAACATTTTTGATGGGATCCTCAACCCAATCCAAAGCAAGAAAGTTGCTAACAAAGAATAATCAGCAAAACATCGATAACCAAAACAACAACAACCATCAAAGATTAGCAAGGCAACTCAAGCTGCAAACAATAAGAACCAAAGGGATCTTAAACCCAACAAATCGGCAGAGGGACCAAGAACCCATGGATTCTAACAGACAACCACCTGAAACAGTCAGGTAACAAAGTAGCCAAGCTGAACCCAACAAACTGCTTAGTAATAGCATCACTGAACCACTAAACAAGCCAATAAACTTGAGTCACTGCCTGAATCAGCCAGGTGTTAGCAAACCAACTACTCAAAACCTCCAAATTCGAGCCCAACAACATAGACTTAATGGTGTAGATCACCATCAAAACCCACACAGTTAAAATATGCAAATCATCAGCTTCTGTGTAGCACCAAACCACTCGCAAGGCATTAGTAAACCAACTGCTCAAAATATCCAAATTTGAGCCCAAGAACATAATGGCATCTTTTGTGTAGTACCAGTCCACACACACAACATCAGCTTCCCTGCAATACCAAACTACCTGGTCAACCAACCAACCTCCACCTCTAAAGGAGAGGACTCCCCTCTATAGGAGAGGATGAAGAGAAACCCCTTACCACCAACGCTATAGCTCTCCAACTCAAACAAGCACTGCCTTAATAGGAACTAGAATAAGGGAAGAGATCTTCCTGCCAACCCAACAACATACATCTCCACCTCAATAGAAGATGGTTCCACCTCGAAAGGAACAATCTCCCCCTCAATAGGAAACACCAGATGTGAAACCCAATGGAAGGGAACTTTAGAAGAAAGGGATAACCCAACATCCCTTAGCATCACAAGCATCAGGTACTAGCAAGAAGAAGCAGAAAATACAATAATCAGCTCACAAAACTGGGTCCAAAGAAAAGACAATAAGAATATGCCAGCCACCAGTAAACCAGTACCAATCAGAACATAGATCATTAACTGAAAAAAGCAGAAAACCTTCTACTAATAAACAATAATACCCCCTTTTTTCCTCATAAGCTTCATAACCATAAAGGAGGCCATAACAACCTCCATAAACCACAGAGAATACTGCGTTAACTAAGAACCCAATAGCCATTCATTAGCAAAGAAATCAAAATACAACAGCTTGCAATCCTCAAAATGTTGCAGAGAGAGCCCAGGAGGGCAAGGGGAAATAGAGCAAAGAAGAGTCTGAGAAAAATTCAAAACAAGAAGCATACCATCCTCCCCAACACACCAATCGGAGCTAAAAATATATCATTCCAAAGACAAAACCCCCAGGAAAGGGACCCAAAGCACACACCAATAAGGCTTTCTCGCAGCCCAAGCAACCAACAGAATGCGAGGAAGAAAACCAGCAGTACCAACGCAATTGGCCGCACCCCAGCACCACAAAGAAACCAACAACCAATTAGAGACAAAGTAGCAGAAACCCCACAACTTTCCATCCATGACATGCAATAGAGAGAGCCTAGGGGGGCAAGGGGGAACAAAGCTAAGAAAAATCAGTGAAGAGGCCAACACAAGAAGCACCCCATCTGCCCCAACGCACCAGTCAAAGCTAAAGATAGACCATTCCATCGATAAAACCCCAACAAAGGGCCCAAATAACCCACCAACAAGGCTAACCTGTAGCCCAAAAGAAGCACAAGTAGCCAACAAAAAGTGAGGAAGCCAAATAGCAAACCCACCCAAGCAACCAACCGCAACCCAGCAACACAGAGCGACAAAGCAGTTGAAACCCATAAGCCAACAAGCTACAACGAGTAATAAAAAAATCCCAAGAGGGTAAGGGGAAACAAAGCAGAGAAGAGTCGGGCCAAGCCAAAACAAAAGCACTTATCCTACCCCAACACGCTAGTCAAAGTTGAAGATAGACCCACCAAAGGACAAAACCGGCAAGGATCCCCAAAGCACACACCAACAAGGCTATCCCATGATCCAAAAGCAGCAAAAGAAGCCAACAAAAGTGAAGAAGCAAACCAACATCACCATCCACACAACAAGCCACAACCCAAAATCCAACCACCACAACAACAAAGCAATCTAAAACCAAAGCCAACCATCCATCATCATCATCTAGATCATATTCTCCACTCCCTCTCCTAAGAATTTAAACCCCATTCCTATCTTCCCGCCTCCATTAATATTACACTAAAGATTATTAGGTGCAAAGGTTTTATCAATTTAATAGTAAGATAAATGTTTCTTCAACACTAAAAATCTTTATGGATATGTTTTGGGAATAATCTAATTACTATCTAGATGTAAGGAGTGTCAAGTGAACTATTCCAATTTATTATAGATTATTCCTAACAAGCCACCACTCAACAATGATATTTAGTACAGGTTGACTCCTATATGTTATAGTGTACCATTTTGAATGATATCAATATTTTATCAGCATTAACATATAATTTCATTTATTGGAGTTAAAAACTTGTGTGGCTTCAAAATTTATAATATATTTTTCTCATCTACAAATAATTGGAGCTTCAAATTTTACAAAGTGATTTTTTTAAAACAGAGTGTATTATTAGCCCCATCTATGCTCTTAAATTTAGTCATATCATGACATTATATTTATTTCTCCATTCTTGTTCAAACTATCTACTAGATATGTGTTAGGAAAGGTGTGTTGTACACCTTGATGATAGTTTCCTTCTAATGTTATGTATTTTAACCATGTATAGAATGGCACTGCCCTTGAAGGAATCTTAGATATTCCTTGTGCGATATGTGTATGGAAATGCGGGATAAAAAAATGGGTCAAAAGTGGCTACTTTTTCTTAAAATCAATAAAAATTTGATATTGGATGAGAAATTGAAGATATTCATGCTCAAAATTTGAATATGTAACAAAAACAAGATTCATGGTACCCAAAATCTAGTTTCTAAATTTGTATTTCTTGAATGATGGAGATTAAAAGGTTCAAATAGGGGGGGGGAACATAAAGTGCTCTTATTTTTGCTAGAAAAGTATACATAGTGTCTCATGTGCTCCCCCTAAAATGTTGACTTTTTAAAATATTTCACAAACCACTTTGGTGGAAAATTAGCTAACATCATGTAGTTTATGCCTATTTTTTTAATGATTAATATATATGACTTTTTATTGATTTTTAAAATGGACACATCCTAAAGATGAAAATTTGATCATGTTCCCCCATAAATTTTTGAATTTACTTATTGAAATTTATTTTTAAATGTGTCTAAAATAGAGTCTAGAATGTAAAAATATAATTTATTTCAAATTTGAATGATCAAATAAAAATGACACCAAAAATAATATACATTGGCTTTCAAGGAAAAAAGGAAGACACTAGCAAAAAAATTTGAAGATCAAAAGCTTAATGCGTTCAAAATGTAAAAAAAAAACATGGTTGAAATTTAAGAGAGAGCTTGACATTTTTATGGTATTTTTTAGTTAAAAATGTGCAAGCACATGATGGAGAGCACACTTGACATTTACTTTTTTATGTTGTATACAAAACACATCTTTGGGCACCTTATATATAGGTCTAGCCATTTGGTTCAAATATCCAAACCAAATCCAAGTCTAAGGGTGGGATTCCAAAGAAATTTTAAATGAAACGATTGCACATTATCACATGCATGCATTTTAAATTGAAAAAAGAGAGTTTTTTCTTTGTTTTTAATAAAAAATAATGATAATGCATTATAACATACTCACATTATGGCTCAAAAAATTGTATTCATCCCAAGCCATAATACTAGCATGTTACAATGCACTCGTGTTCTATCATATTTTTCTTCAAATTGGTTTATGACACTTTTTGGTCCCCCATCTTGGTGAAATACCATGTGAAAAATCTTGCGACATGAATTGTATCTCATAACATGTGTAAGAGGAGCATTAATATTGAGGCTTACAAGTAGGATAACTAGGTCATCATTGACCAACTAAAATGGTTGTGTGTAAGAGTGTGCAATAGCAATTGATTTCCCTAAGTTCAAGTTCTTTATTGGGAAATGTGTGTTGTACACCTTGTATAATAATTGTAATATTTTTATTTATTTGTGGTGCATCTTAAGATTCTCATACCACACTATAGTGGACAATCTTGGGGATATGTAAATTGTATGGAACATGAAGTATATTTAATATGGGAGGCACATTGGAAATTTTTATTCAATATTAGAGATCGTGGTTTAGTTGGAACATGGCTTAGTGGAAACATGATTTTATGCCACTTAGTATTTTGTGCAATTTTATTCAATAAAATTAATCCCATGAGTAATTGTATGACCAACCAATTGGATCATCCTAAGGAGGTGAATATATGGTTATCAGTCCTAAGGTAGGAATGAAGTAAAATTTGTGGTTACTATATTTTATTGGATTGATCACAAAAGAGTGCAATGGGGTTGCTTACTACTCAAGAAGACCTGTATTGATGAACTATCACAAATGAGACAACAGTAATTAGCACCAACTTTTGCATTAGATCTTAGTGTATTTTGAGTCATGAATTAAACAATTTGGCTGGAAAACAGGCATGGTCAGCTTGATGTCTGATTTTGCACCGAATTTTCCACTGGATTTAGCATCGGATTGAGTGTCAGAAAATCATAGCGCCTCCGTTAGTGCCCAAAATAGCGCCAGCAAGTAACATCGGAAATTGTACCAAAATTGGCACCCAATTTGGCTTTCAGTTTTGCTTCCATGTCTACTCCCATTTTTGCT
>VDFB02123335.1:0-29807 GCA_007258455.2 Sequoia sempervirens | reverse complement strand
AAAAGTCGTCAGCCACATACCCTACACATGCCTATCATATTGCCACTTTTTGGCCTATCATGATCCTGCACATACCCATGAGCTTGGCGAACATGTAGTTCTACAGTATACAAATGCATACAGACCCAATAAGTATTGTCTACCGCAGTAACTTCATCTAAAGATAATGCAATGAAATTTGACTCTTTTACTTTATCTTTCAAATCTTCATTTTCCATTGTAGCAAGACAATTTGTCCATTCCCATCCAGCGTTTACTGACCAATGTGAGCAGGGATAGTGAGGAACACCCAAATAAGATAATAATCTAGAATATTCTGGGTAGTCTGTCATAGGACGCCCTCTGGACAAAATATGAAAAAAATACTCATCTGAATAGTTTTTGACATATTTGCTGCTTCCATTGCTTTTCCAAATTGAGCATCAAGTGTACCTTTACATGTAATAAGCTTCGACATTCTTTGGTCATGCTCTTCATAATCCGCGACATACCTAACATGAAGACATTCTTCCTTTGATTTCCATCGTACGACTGATTGTTCCTTTTCGTCTATGATTTGTTTTTCATAATCTTTACTGATATGCTTTTCTATAGTGTCAATCTTTAGTTGCAACGTCTTGTCTCTTCCACATTTCCAACTACAAATCATACATTTGGCCAATGTTGCACTTTCAATATCATTTGTTTTCCCCACTAGTACAATGAATGGGTACTTTGACAACCAACCAAGTTGAAAATTCCTTGTCATTTCCCACTCGCGCCCCATTTTTTATTTGCTTTTTCTTTTCTTGCTACCAACATTATTCTCATCCAAGTCAATTATCTCATTCTGGCTAACCAGGGTATCCCTTGGAACATCTCTACAGTATTGCCATCCTCATTTAATACATTTTGATTTAACTCAATGACAATCTCAACTTGACCTTCCGGTGGAGGTTAGGTATTGTGAATACCTTCTTCATTAATATTTGGTGGAAGAGTTGATGATGTAGCTCCATCTTGACCTGATGGATCAAAATTTTTGGCAATTCCAAAGTTTAAGACTGTATGGTACCTCTAATTTTTGGGCGTTTTGATGGCCTCCCAGTCTCTTCACCACCTTGAGGAGCGGCAGGGGCCTTACCCTTGCTATTCGACATATTAATCTCACTTCGAATAAAAACTAGAAAAAATGTCTTCTTGTTTAAGAAGGACAGAGAATATAGATCCCATTCCCTACTCAATATCATCTTTAAGACTGAAGCAAGAATGTTTAAGAAGGACAGAGAATATAGATCCCATTTCCTACTCAATATCATCTTTAAGACTGAAGCAAGAATGGAAAAGAAATAAAGAAAAAATATTATTATAACTAATAACACTATGAAGAAATGATCGTGCTCACCTTTAAATCTATGTTTTCGGCTTTTGTTGACTTCCAAATTGAGAAGTAGAATCTCATAATTGAACAAAATTTAAAAGAATAAATGACACTTTCAATTGTATTTATATCAATCCATAATTCCATATTTGGTGAATTCTGTGGGATTTTTAAATGGTTTATTAAAAATTTGGCGAATCTCGCGTGCTTATACAACGATACGTTGTAATTTTCAAGGCGAAATGTGTCCTCAAATGTAATTATTTTTTAATGTTATTGGCGAAATAGGTCCTCATAAGCAACTATTTATAAATTTTAATTGGCGAAATGGGTCTTCACAAGCAACTATTTGTAAATTTTAATTGGCGAAATGGGTCCTAATACAATGTTGTTTTAATAGTATTTGCGAATATGCAGGTGTTTTATTACATGCTTTTGGGATTTCAGGTGAAAATATTAGTTGGTCCATTTGAAATGTGTAGTTTGTTATGGCGAATTTGTTACTTAATTATGTCTCATAAAAAAAACTCATTGGCGAATGGACATGCATTGGACCTATAGTTTGTAAAATCTGGGCGATTTGAACACCACATTAGGTGTGATTAATTCGCCAATTTCGATTTGGCCAATTTTTAAAATTTGCCAATTGGCGAAGATTCACCACTAAAGTTTTCTCTGGTGTAGGTTTTGATTGGTGATGACTACAAGTCACATGTGGAAAGAGTTATCCAATTTCTACCATCAAGGATAGACACATCAACAAAATAGGGTGAAGACAAAGAGGATGATGGTACAACTTGAGTTAGGTTTCAGTCAGTCTCCACCAACCAAGTTTGAATGTTGCATGGGCTTATCAAGAAAAGAATTTCAGAGGTGTCCTATCATTTGCAAGGATCAATTTTGAGAAGATCACCCCCTATACGCCAATATAAAATCTCTTAATAACCTCCAACCAATTTTTGGGTGATTACTACTTTTGTATTTGTATTTTATCCTATGTTAGTCATGTCACTGCCTAAGATTTTGTCTTTAGTGACTTAAGCGATGGAATGAGTCTTTTTGCTTGTTGCTTCCCTTACCTTTGTACCTAGTAGTGAAATTTGATAATTGTACAATGGCCCACCTTGGAATCAAAATGCCCCAAAAACTATACCAATAACACCTATATCTCTAGGTACTCGTAGATAAATACCACTATGCATAGCATGGGAAATTACCATACATAAATCATAAGGATTAACACTCAAAAAAGCAACAATTGATATAGGTAAAAAACAAAGGCAAGGCTTAACTTTTACAGCTATATCTAGAGCGAAATCAATAAATTCCCTTAGTATAGATCCACCATTTTCCTTCAATTGGTATTTAAAAATGAAAAATAATCCATACACAATTATCAAGAAAACGAAAGAGTGTCAACTACATCTGCTCTCATTATGATGAGTACAAGTACACATAAAATTTCACCCTTTGCATAAAATTTCTTTGTTTTATTTTTCTTATCTTCATACTAGACACATTTATATTTGTATATTTACACACAACTTTATCACATGTAGGTGGATGTTTAATATTTGTATACTTTTGTAGCAAGTGCTTTTCTTTAGACTATAGGAATCAAGTAGTCCCCTATAAACTGTAGTGCGCCTAGTAAACTTTCTCATGCGATCGATGACGCTGGCACGACAAACCTCTGATACCATGGGGACTGAGGGATACTAGACCTCATGACCTCTTGCCTACAACAAGATGCTTTAGCCAATCAAGCCAGGCCCTGCGACCCTCTACAACAAGTGCTTTGATCATGCTACCAATCTTTCATTTTCTAGCCCACAATTCTTCTCCTTAACAACTACTTTCACCTTTTAATGCAAATTTTACCATTTATATAAAGCCAATTATGCATTTATGATATAAGTCCGCTAAATTCTTCTTTGACTGTGTAGGAAAATAAAACATGAAAATCCAAAAAAGCATGTGCTGGCTCATTCCATACTAGCACATGAAATCATCAAATACAATATCATCACAATTGAAATAGCTACAAATCTTTCATTCAATTTTCAATCTACAAATACGTATATAGATATTTTATATATTTTACAAACAAGATTGTATATATTTCAAACTACACTTCCTTGCCATGTTTACTGTTAGGATTTCTATCAAGATCATAACAACAAAATCCTGAAACATCCACAAAAACCTGAAACAAGGTAGTGAAGGTAATCATGTCAAACACAATGACTAATCCTTCGAAGATGGAAAACTTGTTAACTCACATGACAAGTGTTTTAGTGAGTGGCAAGCAACTATGGAAGAGGTGTCTCACAAAGTGAGAACATTTGTCTCAACTACATGAGGTGAGACAAAACTATAGAAGTTCTCTAAGTGAGCTTAAGTATAGTATGAATAGGAATCTACTAAATAGCCTAGAAGTTAACTAGTTTAATAATATCCCTTTTCACACTAACATTTATTTCTATATATAGTTTTCCATCGACATAACCATTGCACCCTTCTAATACAAATGCTAGTATATAAATGTATAATATATAAATAATATTATATAATATATAATATATTTTATTATACATTATATAAATATATCAAATATATTTATATCATAAATATATTATAAACTATAATTAGAACGTCCGCATCACAATTTTTATATTAATATATATTTATTATATAATAATGTTATATAAATATATTAAATATAATATTATATAAAATATATTATTAAAAGTTAATATATTATATTTATGTGTTAATATATTTATTAAAACGTCTGCATCACACAATTTTTATATTAATATATAAATAGATTAAATTTTATAATAACTTGTAATCTCATTAATATCACTCACAAAGCTGTACAATTTGTATAGATATTAATATACTAACACTTATATCAGGAAGGGTGCAATGGTTACCCCAATAGAACATTATATGTAAGTTAACATGCTAAGTGTATTTTTACACAAAACACGTCATGTACTTCCATTATTGGCATTTGACTAAATTACTTAATACTTTAAAGTTTGATCTCAACCAATTGTATAGATTCTTAGCAGTTGAGCCAAAGGTTGCGACAGATTTGTAGTTTATCAAAATACATACGATTTGATCTGTCAACCTACAAAAGCTTACTTGATCTTGCCATGTGAATGCTTATTACTCAGAAAGAACATTTCTCTTTAACCCATTAAGTGCTAACAATAATCAATGGTCAAGATTTCCTTTTCACCCACCTTTAGGAATCATATTAAGGTTTAATTTTAGATCTAATAATATACCACTAACATTTTTACATTTATAATCTAAATCTAAATTTTTAATCTTTATTTTTTTCAATCTTTTTTGTTCCATGAGCTACTTGAGATCCTAATCTTCCATTACAAATGAGTGCTCATCTAAACCCTACCATGACTACCACATTGAATCAAACTTAAATCTATATAAAAATAATTTATATAATATAGTATATAATATGAATAATAATGTATATAATGTAATAAATAATATGTTATATATAAATATATAATAATATATAGTAATGTTATATATAAATAAAAAATAATGTATACAATATTGTCATTGTCTTATTATATATTATGTTATATATAATAAAACATAGTTTATATAATATAATATGTAAATAATAAAATATATAAATAAGTAATATAGAATAATTGATTTATTATTTATCTTTATGAACAAATTTTATATAAAAAACATTTCAAATATATATTAATTATTTTAATGCAATAAATTTACTTAAATTTATTTTATTAATTCATTACATTATTTAATCACCTTAAACATTTTTATATAAATTAAAAAAATAAATAAAATAAATAAATAATTTTACCATAAATCTAAAATAAATCTAAAGACAATTCGTACTTACCAGCGGAAAAAAAGAAGTACTTTGCATTTCAAAGTGCTTCGCATTTCAGTGAACAAATCTTCAAACTACTATTGATGACCCAGATAGATTGCCAACGTTTAAGGTATTTTAATATATAAATAGACAAAAACTTTCTGGGTTTGCCACATTTCTTTAGCTGTTAATTTCTTCAAATAAAATTTATATGAGGAATCTAAATAACAGTTGATAAGTAGGGGGTATTTTTCCAGAGGAATCTAAATAACAGTGAAAGGACCCACCTAACCATTTGCAATCAAAAAAATCAATCAAATGCTACCACGTAGCCATGGGATTTTCCTATCAAGGTGGTGTTCCATTCTACTCTCCCAATACTATTGCCTCATGCAGATCTGCTGCACTAATGGATCAATCACTGTCACACTTTGCATGTCAACAAGAAAATTGTCTGCATTCCTTGCTTATGTTGCCACATTAAGCATTTTCTTGCTGTTAAGCACCATAGGCGGTGTAGGTATGAAATTTTTCCACCTGGTAACTAATTTTGCTACCCGGTAACATAGTGAATGCTCATGTTCAATGATTGTTCTGTCAACTATAATAAGGAATCACTTCACCCATAGTTGTAAATTTAGAGACAAATTGGTAGGGTATCCTCACTTTCAGGATTCAGCGACTGATCTTTTGTTTTCAACTACAACGCCCTAATATCACTTTGGATGGGTAAAGGAAGGACAATTATCACTTGTTTCCTGTAAGTGTTAAATTACATTTTTCCATCGAGTCATTCCAGGCTTTTTGTTATGTTTTATTTTATTTTAACACAATTATATTGCTATCTGTTAAATGAAGGGATTGGTTCTATGGAAAGTTCATGCTGGGAAAAACAACTTTCAGGCAGTTGAAACATTCCTCACCCCATGCTTGAAAACAAACTTTTAAGTCAACCAATATTTTCTTAAAACTATGACTTCTTTGATCTATTAGTTTTCTTCAAGGTACCTGTGATACCCATCTAGTTTGAGTATCTCATGGGAGTTTATTGGTGATCATTGCATTTTTTTTTTATGCCAGCATAGATTGTTTCCCTATATATATGATACCCATGAAGTTTTGTTGTGTATAATCCTTAATATTGTTGAGCATGGTGATCACAAACAATTGAAAATTTCCTTTTAAAAGAAAGTTTTTCAGACTCTTGCAGTCATCATCTCTTTTATATAGGATACCCATGAAGCTTTGTATATAATATTGGATACCCATGACGCTTTGCTGTGTATAATGCTTACTATAGTTGAGCATGGTGATCACAACTAACCGAGAGTTTCCTTGAAAAATAAAGTTTTTCACTCTTGCAGTCCTCATCTCTACGTTTTTCTGATGTTATCATGGATTGTTTACCTGTGCATATGTTTTACATTAATTAATGTGTATGATAATCTATCTGTTTGTAGGTGGAGCATCTATTAATAGGAAACAGGATCTGTATCATGGAAAAACTACCATGGGTTTCTCTTTAATTTGTGCAAAAAGCCCACTTGTCGTGTATTCCTCCTGATGGGGCAATAACCCCCTTTAATAACAGATAAAAGATCAAAACTTGTTGTATATGTAGAATGATTTTTTTCCTATTAATTTCCTACGAGTATAATTATATATGAGAAAAAGAACAGACAAACTTTGTAGGATCCTTTGAGTTTCCTAACAAGTAAATAGGAGAAAAAAAAAAAAAAGGGAAACTTTGCAGGAGAATACCGTGGATTCTTCAAATTTCTTCTGCTTCTGAGTAGCAAGTTATGTATTTTTTGTTCACTATTCATTGTTGTATTTCTAGACACGGTGGCCGGTAGAGCAAAATTATTGCAGATGAAAACATATCAGATCTTTCGTACAAGTTATTTGATTCGAAGTAACATTTGGACTGCCAGCAATAAACAAAATCTATCAAAAAGATACTGTGCATTTAGTGCACAGTATCTATTCATTCAGTGTATAGATAAACTTTGCCTTTTACATGCCGTAAAGTTTTGCATTTGACTGAAAACAATGCCGTAAAGTTTTGTGGTAAGATATTGTGGGTTGCCGGCGTTTGTCAGGTTTCAAACTGAAACTTCCAACAATATAGCTTATCGGCTAATGAATAGATTAATTTTTAATAATAACTTTTAAAGCGGTACAATTTGTGCAGAATCACGGGTTGTTTCTGTCTATTCACAATAAACGAACCATTTTTCCTATAATGGCTTAGTTGTACATCATTAGTGTGACAATCAATTCAATAATGATACTTTCAGATTTTCATTTGATTCGTAATTAATTCGAATGCAGCTATTCAAAGGTACTAACTCATTTCCTTTGATGTGGCGGCCATTATAAGTTGTAAGGCATTGGGAATGAGTACAGAACACTTGGGGTGGTCATTATTACTAGAAAAGATGGTACATTCATTATTCGGGAAGCCCTACATAGTAGAAGCCTCTACGTCATGATGTGACATTAAATGTTTGAGCTCTGGATATTTTCCCACTGCAATTTGAAGGTCTTGCTAAGAAATGGGTAAAATAGATAATTTTCCAGACGATCTGTTGTGTTCTCAGATTTTAACGAGACTCTCTTTGAAAGAAGCCGTTCGCTTTTCTGCGGTTTCTCGAAGATGGTGCAGAGCATGGACTCGGTTACCCCTTCTCAAGTTTTCTGATGAGTTTTTTGATTTATTTGAATTGATTCCCCAAATTATGCTTGAAGATATAATTAACAATTTCTTATGCAGTGTGTTGGCCTCGAAACTTTTGAGTTTTCGAATTGTGACAGCTGTGAAAGTGACATTGACAAGTGGCTTCTGTGGATTTCTTTATCAGGTGTGAAGTGCATAGATTTGAAAAATAATGACATGCAGATGGATGTTTTAGAGTCTCTCTTTTCATGAGTGACACTTAAATCTCTGTCTCTCCAGTTTTTTGAGATGAAAAAGGTGCCTGCACAATTTGAAGGTTTCCCTCAAATTGTAACTGTTATCAATAGTTTTGCACCCTGCTGAATGCAATATTTAGCAAACTACTGAAACATAGAAACCTCTTTCAGATGTGGGTGATCTGCATGAAAGATGAATCTTCAGAGTGAGCTGGTTCTCCGAATGATGAATTCTATTCTAAGTGTTTTTCAGGAAAAAGGGTAGGAGGATAGACTGGATCTAAAATCTAAAACTGAAATTCTATCATTCTAAAAATAATGATTAACTGTAAGGAAATCCTGATAATAACTCACTCTCACCAACTCTTTAAAATTGAAATCTCACAATCTCACAACACAGGCAGTTCAACAGTGATTTATGCAAAGATTAAGTTAACACAAGGCATAACCTGAACTAGCATGCAACTCCTGCAAATTTCTTGACAATAGTAAGAAAATAAAAAGGATCCAACAGATTTGAATCACAGAACAAATCAGATTACTATTCCAAGTCATGAAAAGGAAATGAGAAAGGAAAAACTTTGTTGTTTATTGAATGATGGAGTGGAACTTCTCAAAATTTGAGCACACATAAGTTTACAAGCTCCCCAGAATGTGCAAGGGCAAGAAACTCTAATATGAACTGCTGAGAATGGAGAGTTGAAAGACTAAGTCTATCAAAAGAACTCCCAAGGAAACCCTAATCCGAGCTCAGAAAAAAGCTCCAGGAAAAGGCTTCAAACAAACTAAAAAAACTGCCTTAAAGCAGAAAAAAGCACAATGTTTTTATGATTATACTGTCAAACCTCTAAAAATAGGCTAAATCTGCTTTAAAAGCACAAAAAACACCTTCTCTCCAAGATAAGTCTGGAATCCGACCAAGAGGAAAAGTCAACCAAAGATCTGCTAAAAATAACAAGAAAACATAAAGCAATTCATAGAATATCGCTTTTATGCTTCTGCTTTACAAGATGCAGATTTTTTACAATTTGCCTATTTTTGCAACTCAAAGATTGGAAATCTTTTGCAAAAGAAAATCTTTTTATTTCTCCATTACAATAATTGATTTTCTCGAAAAATCATAAAAATACATTACATAATCTTCATCTTATCAAAACTTCTCATTGATTTCTCATAAAACCAATTAAAATAAGAAACCCTAAAACCTGATAATTTGATCAAAACATTATAAGTCATCAACTATTCATCATTCCACCCTTATGTTTTCTCACAAACCAATAAAATAATGTAATCAAACTCCATGCTTCACTAATGCATAATATAAGTCTCAAAGACTTAACATGTCGACACCCTAGGCATTTGAATTTTGGCCTCCAAAGTATTAAGCTCAGTCTTTAACAAAGTCATAAAGCATGAGTTGTAATTTCGACCTCCCTTTGATATCCTCCACGTGTTCTAAATGAACATTATGGATGATGATGGATCGAATTAGGGTTCGATCAAAACAAGGTCAAACCCTAATGATCACTCACTTCCACACTTTCCACATGCAAGAAAGAGCTCTGCCGCCACCATGACTCTGTCAAACTCGAGCTCGAATGCTTAGAAGAATTATTCCACGCACTCCAGAGATTTGAGACTCCAGTGGGTAAGATTCGTGCCATTTGTATCATGGATTTCACTTCATTATTGAATAAAAGTAGGCCACTAAGGCCACGAACTGTCATTTTTCCTCTTCTGACCTTTCCTTGTACTTGCTCTCCTCTGGCCACAACGAGCTCGAGCTCGAACTCTGCAGTTCACTCCATGAAAGCTCAACTTGTACTCTTGTTTTCCTTTACTGTGCAGAGGTAAGCTTCATTTAATGGTTTATTATGGCCTTGAGGCCGTGGCTTTACACATTCTAATATCTTTATATTGCATTTCCTGTGACTTCATTTACTGCTGTATAAGCCCGACCTTCATTGTGGGTTCAACTCTCAACTTCTGGATGCTTAGTGAAGCTTCTGGCTGCTGCGAGAGTACCCAGTTCCAGCTTCGAACTGGTAATCCTTTTGCTCTGTAGAAACCCTATGAAGCTCTCCTTTATTTCATGAACTTCTGGCCATGTTCAGGCCATGCCAAAAGAGCACTATAGGAAGCATTCTTTGAGGACTTTGGGCTCGACCCAGAACAAAAAACTACCATTGTATTAATTAAAAAACATTTATGTTTGTGGGTATTACAGGAACTTCAATAAATCTGCATTTTTCTTTCTCTGTATTTCGACCCAGCACAAAAATCTGCATACTTGTAGTCATACTGCTTTTGAATGTAAAAACCAAAATGGGTATTGTAGATTATTACATTTTTTGTCCTTTTGAAGCTCGACCATCAGTTTGAGAGCTCAACCCTTGGTTTATGAAAACTTCATGAATCTCTGGTTTCTGTCTTATGAGTGTCGCTATTACTTACCATCATCGCGGAGACCTCTCATAGAGAGCTTGAGTCATACCGAAATTCTTTATTACTTCCTAGTCGCCAAGACAATGTGTAGTCAGGGTGACATCTTGTAGAGCATCCTGTGTCTTGCCGAAAACTCATGCTTTCACTCCTGTCGCCATGACATACCACTTTCGGGGAGACCTCTTGTAGAGAGCTTGTGTCTTGCCGAAATTCTTTATTACTTCAGATCGCCAAGAGAAAACAAATCTCACACCGATAAAGTTCCTTTGATTTATTTTGGATTCGACCCAGGACATAAAACTTACCATGAACTTCTAAAACAAAATAATATCATGGGTTTTGGAGACTTTCAAAACAAAAGCATATATTCTTACTTCCTGACAGAGCTCGACCTCCCATACTTGCTTGAAATGGTGATAAAACTGTACAGTTACTTGCATTTATTCTCAAGATTTTGACTCAAATAGCCAGTGTTGTTTTGTATGCACTTCTTGTAACAAAAGGATGCCTTGCATATTTGTCTTTACCTTTATCCTCTTTAGCATTCTGTGCGTCTCAAAAGAAAGCAACTCATTGCATCACTGTTGCTTGTTTAAATATTCCTTTAGAAGTATACAAGAACATGATGGAACAACAAGAATTTGTGTGCTTGTTCATACTCATTTGACTCATATTACTAGGTATTCCACCTTGGCATCTTTTGTAACTCTCTTGATAGTTATGACACTTGAGCTCGATTCACAGAATTGTCATTGACATGTAGCTGTAGACTATCCTTAAAAAGAACATCCAATACACATTCTGAGAATACTCTACCAAGTACTTAGAATCTTGGCAAAAAAATGTAATACCTTGAAAATGTTTCTGTATAAGTTCATTGCGAAGAGGGGAATTTTCATGCTTGTATTCTCTGCTCCCCAATTCATATGCACAACTGATAACTTAAAAACTTTCTGGAAAGAAACTGCTTGCTCCTTCTTGAAACCTTGCACTATCTGTGTTTGTATTCTTGAGCAACATGGTACTCTTCATGCATTTTTATATTTCATCATACAAAACTACTCTTTAGATCAGTCCTCTTTGATGATGAAAATTAGAACAAAACATTAAGGCATATGTATGCCTGTTCACTATCCAAAAGAGAAATAATGAATTGAAACTCACATGACATATGATTACAATTAGCATGGAAAATGTAGTTATTTAGCAATTTTGATGTAAATGTATTCAGTTAAATTCCTTAAGTGAACTAAGCTCACTGTTCACCTGTAGCCTTCAGAAAGCAACCCTGATCGTTATGAATGAACAGTTGGTCTCGTTGCTTGATGGATTCTCTGTTTTATTCTTCCAGTTGTATCCCATCTCATTCGATGTATATAATGAAGTATCCTTTAAAATCAGCCCATTTAATGAATAGGGCAGCATGCCGAGCTCTACCCTTGTGGGAGCCCGTTTTGCTCCACATGCTTGGTCTTCAAACAATGTTCAACTTCATGACTTTACCTATACCTGCACAAGGAAACAAACATCGTTAGCATAAAAAATAGAACATGTTGATTATGATGTTGCTATTTCTCCTTCAAGTCATTTCTTTCATACTGCACTTGATTGATTGTTTCGATGCATTGCTAATAGTATGATGTACTATTGTGGGTGTTCCATATAAGTTACATATAATTGGAGCCACTGACACCCCTCTTTTCCTCTTACAGGTCGACGAAGCTCGAGAAGGCAAGGTGCACCATTCAACATCGAACGTCAATAATCAGGCAATGATGATTATCTGTCACTTACATGTTTTCCTTTTTGCACCCCCAGTAGTGTAATGTGCTGTTAGAAATGCATTGCAACAGTTATATCCATGGCTTGTGTGGATCTTTGATTTCGATTCTGCTTTTCAATTTGAAAAGAAAATGCATTATATGCAATATTGTAACACTATTATGATTGTGAAATCAAAAGAAGCCTTGTAAAAATATGAGTTCTCTTTCGAAATGAATAAAAGCATCTGAAATGCTATTTTGCTTATGTACTCAATTCTGTATTTCTTTAAAAACTACAACATCTGAATGGCACTCTGAAACCCTACTTTCTTTAAAATGCATAACTGTTGTTCGATGCATAATGATAATAATGCGAAACAGCATTCGAACATGACACTGCAATTCCACTTAATGTTAAATAACAATCAGCTAGCTCCTCCATTTGAGCTGAGGCGAAAAATATGTAACAGTAACATGTTATCTTGAACTCGTTGAGCTAAGCGAGGAGGCAATTGAGGCGATTTTAAAATTATGTCGCCTTCTTCAAAGTTTGACGTTATCCCAATGCGGATTGCCTTCAAATTTGAGAATAATTTCCTCCAGTCTTATGTCTCTCGCTCTTCTTGAACCTGACAATGAAGAAATCTGTTCGATGGAAGCAAATTGCCCAAGATTAGAAAGCATTAAAATTATTGATTGCTATAGCTTCGTAATTGTGAACATATGTTTACCTGTATGTGTCCATTTGGAAACTAGCTTTTCACTTCTTCAGCATTTTGTAACGGTAAAATCATTGAAGAAAATCACATGTTTCGGTCAAGAAGATTTCATTCATGTGGAGTTTCTGCAAAGCTTTCCTCGCTTGGAAGAGTTGTGCATTGACTCTCCCTTTTCTGTGTTTTATCCAAAGGTAAGTAATTCTGTTCTTTAAATCTGCCTCAAAAAGATCGTTTCCAATCATTTGAAATCAAAATTGAAATGACATTTGGTAAAACACTAGTTCATAATTTCAGATTCTTATTTAAAGGAAAATGTTGAAATGATATTAATAATTTCCCGTATCTCTTCTCACTGTTTGAGCTTTTCGTTTTCAAAGCTATACACCTACAGTTTAATCAGACAATTCAAATCGTGCCAACCCAGTTGTGAGCTTTGAGCTTAGAGAAGGGGTTGGTTAATCACGGAATTGTGCAAATTTTTAATAGCTTATATTATTTTTTCTCAAATTTCTGGATTGAAACTGTTATGAATTTTTTAAATCAACATTTTTGATCAAACTCCATATCCATATTAGGAATAAGCATGCATGCAACAAGAAAGTAGAAAATCTTTCTATATTAGGAATAAGCATGCATGCAACAAGAAAGTAGAAAATCTTTCTATATTAGGAATAAGCATGCATGCAACAAGAGAGTAGAAAATCTTTCTACATGCTTAGGATAATGGAATTTGATCCGAGTAGAAAATCTTTCTACATGCTTAAGATCATGGAATTTGATCCGAAACGTTGATTTAAAAAATTCTTAACAAAACATTATCATAGACTGTGGAAACTTGATCATGTTAATTAAACTCCATATTATTAAAACATAGAGCAATGTTCTAAATGCAGGATGTAGCGGAGTTAGCGGAGTTGACTCTACGACTACCAAATTTGAGGACATTTACTGTGAATATTGGGTTGCTTAGAGACCACCAAAAATATGTGGCTGTTTTGCTGTGCTCTTGCATTTTGGAAGGCAGTCCTCTCTTGGAAAGTGTCAGAATCGGCATGGGTTATAATTCAGAGGCATTTGGGGCTGACGGGTATGATGGTGCTCTTCAAATTGTAAACGATCTCGCTAAGCGCTTCCCCAAGACCAATATTTCCCTGTCAAGGAGGATAGCAAATCCAGTTGGACGATAAAGTGAAACTATACTTTACGTGTTCTCAAAGTTTTGATTTTGGTAACAGTAAAAGTATCTGTCGTTTTGGTCTCGCAGAAGTTGTTTATTCAAAGCAAAAGATGTTGAGAATATGAAATTGTGAAATTTGGTGTATTTCTCTGAAATGTTGTTCCCCGTAGCAGCTCTTGTTAACTTGTCATGGAATCATCGTTCAAGACACAGCGTTTGGTTGGTAGGTAGTCTGGCGTCTGAATAGAGAATTTTGTTTTCCTTCTAAAACTCAAATATCAAAGGAACATTTTCGAAGAATTATATTGTGGAGAATAATTTTTTTTTAAGCACTTGGTAAATTATAAATGAGGGTTTACTAATTTTAAAATTATTTTTTGGAATTTAAAATTATTATTTATTTCTGAATTAAGATTTACAATTTTTTTTGATTTTGTAATATTAATTTTTAATAATCTAATTTGTTGGAAAATTAAATTATTATTTATTATAATAAATTTATATGAACTTCCAAAATATATGTGAGAAGTATAATTTTTTAAATAACAAACATTTTAAAATATGTTATATTAAAAACATATTTTTTAAAGATAAAATAATGTACTAAGATATTACTATTTTATACTACTTTTTAGTGAGAACATTCTAACTTATAAATATTGAAGTGTATTCATTTGAAAATTGAAATTCTAGTGCGTAAACAATTTGCAACTAACAAACATTTTTAAATATGTTATATTAAAAACATATTTTTTTAAAGATAAAATAATGTACTAAGATATTACTATTTTATACTACTTTTTAGTGAGAACATTCTAACCTACAAATATTGAAGTGTATTCATTTGAAAATTAAAATTCTAGTGCGTAAACAATTTGCAACTGTAAAATCTTTGAGGAGGATCTTTAATGGTAGTAAGATGGTTCCCCATCATGTCATCCCTATACAAAGTTTTTCTCACACGTAAGAGTTGTGTAGTCTACATCATTTGATTCTATTTTTTTTTAATTTGTATTGAATCAAAGCAAATAAAATACAATAAGAATAAGTTATTCATTTAGTTTCAATTACATAAAATTAAAGGTAATAATATTTTTTTAACAAAAATAAAAATTTCAAATAATTGAAATAATTGAACGATCCAAGCACCTATTAAATTTTCAAACGACAACTTAAATATGAACACCTTCTCTATTTGTAATCTTTTTCAAAACACACACCTTTGCAGGTTTTTAATTAAGCGACCCAAGTTTTGTTCTGCAACATTAAATATTAGACGTAACAAAAATAAAAATTTCAAATAATTGAAATAATTGAACGATCCAAGCACCTATTAAATTTTCAAACGACAACTTAAATCTAAACAACTTCTCTATTTGTAAGCTTTTTCAAAACACACACCTTTGCAGGTTTTTAATTAAGCGACCCAAGTTTTGTTCTGCAACATTAAATATTAGACATGATTGAAATTGAGCAAATTTTTACATTTAGCAATATGAAGCTTTATGGTTTCCAGGTGCTAAATACCATTTAACTAGAATCTTGCTCTTTGTACAACTTTGTAGTCTTGTGTATTTAGAGATATTTGATGTGATGGAATGTTTAATTTATTTTGATGAACAAAGGCAACATTTAAAGGTTTTGGGTGTGTACAAGGATGGTAGGAAATGTGCTTTGGGATGTGAGGATGTTAGGGAAAGGAGGTTTTTTCGACGTTTGGGAAGACTTTTTATAAGGATGACAAAGACAACAATTTAAAAATAATTAATTTTTAAAATTATTTATACGATATATATTTAAATATTATAAAAATATTAGAGTCGAATTGATGAGTTCACAATCAAATTAATAAATATATAAAAGTTTAATTTTCATTGTGAATATGTATATATAACAAAAAGTAAAAAATGCTACAACACTTGTATCATGGGTTAGAATAAGTATTTAATTACAAGAAAGTACAATGGTTATGCTAATAGAAAATTATAAGAAAAATAATATATTAGAAAGCACTAATCAAGGAATGGAATAATAAACATTTTGCTTAATAATTTTTTGGTATAGAATAATATCTAGAAGATTTTTTTTTAAATTTACAATTCTGTTCTTGGATCTAAGATCTAAGATCATAAAACTTGGAAAGACACTAAATCATACATCTTCTCACCATAAAATTAAAAAAATATTCTTGGATCTAATATGACAACTATAGTGGGCATCAAAGAGTTTCTCATAATAAAGTTAAATGTAATAAATCCTAGCAAAGATTTAAATTTAGGAAAAAATGAATAAAATAATCTTTTATATATATAAAAAATGAAGTAATTACATTGAAATTACAATAATATTCACATATATGTACTCTTCAATAATAGATAATAAAATCATAAATCTTGCAAGGACACTAAAATATACACTTACTACAAAATTAACATTATGTAATATGACCACAACCATGAGCAACTAAGAGATTCTCACTATAAATTTATGTAATAAATATTTTGCATTTAGGAAAGAAAAATATAATTGGAAAAATGAAGTCCATTAAAATAGTGCTAAGGAAGCATACAAGTCATAATTGTAAGAAAAATATTGGATGTAAAAAAATTATAGCTAGAAAGTCTTGAAATGCTCTAAACTTAGCAATAATGTATAAAAATGTGGCATACATATAAACTATTTGTAAAGAGCCGAGTTTCAAACAAGTCATAATTGTAAGAAAAATATTGGATGTAAAAAAATTATAGCTAGAAAGTATTGAAATGCTCTAAACTTGTACCAATAATGTATAAAAATATGGCATACATATAAACTATTTGTAAAGAACTAAGTTTCAAAGTTGATATATTTGAGGGTGAAACAAATAAATTGAATGCTTAATGTAACAAGTACATATTTAAAGCACTGAAAGGATACCTCTATTAGTACACAAATCAATGAAATAAAGACATGTACAAGGATCATACATGTCTACAACTACAACATTATGGCCAAAGCCTGTAGACCTTTAATTTATTGATAAAAAATAAGGTGACATTTGATTCTAATCTCAATCACCAAATTTAGTTAAGTATAGAATAAGGTAAGACATGAATCCAATTAGATAGTGCTTATTATTCATAAGGTAATTACACTTGAAATTTACAACCATAGAAGACTTCCAAGTTGATTTGTAGAAGCATATTGTTATGGCGTAAAATTGCACCCTAATGCAATTTCCCATAACACAACCCTACTTTAGCCTTATAAAATTGATAATGCTAAACTCGTCACTCTAAACCTTTTGTCTTTTTTGTACCTTGTCGTTTTCCATTGGTGGAGGGAATTTTGACTAGGATATTTTTGTAGACATGTAAAATTGATCTAACACTTATCTCACACCTTAAATGAAATTTTCTCATCACCGACATCGATATCATTGAATATCACTGCATTTCACATCATTTACATAAAAAACCCTAATTTTCTTCTATTAGTTGAATAACATTACACTATTTAATTAATTCACTTTTTCATCATTTTTGACTAATTAAATAAATTACATTTATTTAATAAAGTCTTAATCTAGCTTTATTCTTTCTGATTAATTAAATAATATCAATTATTTAATTATGTCGCTAATTCACTTTATTCCCTTAAGTTAATTAAATTATTATCACTTAATAGTTTAATTAATCACTTTCCCCTAAACATCATCAAAAATGTCAAATCAAACAAATACAACTTTGTTTGAAGTCAAACATGATTTGCACGTTCAACTCAATAAGATTAATTAGTTAAATCAATTAATTAATTATCCTCACCCACTTTCATGATTGAGCAAATTACGATCCCCCGATTGCTCGATCTGATTGGCTGACTGATCCATCTATTCTTGACTAATCACTCATTCTTCAATTCCACAGATTATTCAATCTATTTTCTCAATCCCATTGAACACTCAAAATGATTTATTCAATCCAACCGATTACGTAATCAAAATACAATGATTATTCCCATCTAAATCCTCTCAACGGTTTTGAACCATTGATCAAGATATTCTACTACGCAATCTCGAGCATTCATTTTGAAACAAAAATTCTATATAACAACCTCATTACTTCTAAAAAATGATCGAAGAATCAATACCATTTGCATGACGAAGTAATGCAAAAATATTAATCAACCTTTTGACAAAGCTTTACATACATCTTCGATCAACACACAAGTTCTTCAAGCTTTTACACACACAAATGGAAGCTTTGCATTGATACAAACAAACCAATATCTTCACAAACACACTCCGACATGGGATGGTAATGCTGCATTCCTTGAATTCATTTTATGTTTGTCTTTTTTGATTGCTTTTGTGAATTCATTGTTCTTCGTAGTTTCATTTCATGAGTAATGGGTTTGAATCTTAGCGTTTTGCTTGTTTAGATTAGTTTATATTCATTCAATTTTATTGCATAACATCTTCTTGATTTCCCCCTTACACATTTTGGCACGCCTGGTGGGACCACGATCCTTAGCACTAACCATTTTATGAGCAAATTTTGAAGTTGTGGGTTCCAAAAATGTACTGAAAAAATTTTCACGCAAAAGCTACAAGAATTTTTGGTGGTCGATTTCACATTTTTGCTGCATCTGATATTTTTCTAGCCGCTTTTGACGTTTCTTGCACTTTTGCAAAAATGATAGGGGCACACTTAATTTTTTCAGCCGCTTCTGCTTAAAAATAGAGGTCGCTTTTGAGTTTTTCATTCGCACTTTCTTTTTTGACAGGGTCGCTTCTGCTAAACTTTTTCACTTTTGCTCTGTCAAACTTTTATCTGAAATCTGCAAGTCATGTTTTTAATTTCTAACACTAACATTTGTTTGATTTGGATGTTTGACATGTGCTAACATTTTTTGTGTAGGATTTGTAGAAGCATGACATAATTTTATTTAAGAAATGACTAACACGTTTATTGTAGAGAAAGAGAACGGTCGAAACTTTTACTTTTTGAAAGCTTTCATAGTTAGAAAACTTCGATTTGGTGCAATTAAAAGAACCCCACAAAAAAATATTTCAATTTGGTGCTCTAAAACAAACTTTTTCAAAGATTTCATAGTTAGAAAACTTTGATTTGGTGCAATAAAAAGAACCCCAGAAATGAACATTTAAATTTGGTGCTCTAAAACAAGCTTTTTCAAAGCTTTCATAGTTAGAAAACTTCGATTTGGTGCAATAAAAAGAACCCCACAAACAAACATTTCAATTGGTGCTCTAAAACAAACTTTTCAAAGCTTTCTAGCTTATAAAATTTCATGTGGTGCTCTAAAAATAAATTTTTCAAAGCTTTCATAGTTTAGGAGCACACTTCAATTTTGGTGCTTATTAAAACAAATTACCAAAATGCTTTCATTTTGTTGATGAACGCCAATTTTTTTGTTGATGATTAAGATAGGTTTTAGAAAACACTTTGGTTAGTGCTTAAAATGAACAAATCAAATTCTTGTCTTGCACATTGCTATCTCTTTGTCTGAAATCTAGAATATTTCATTTTGGTGCACGTAAAAAGAACAAAATTGCTATCTTGTACACACTTTTTCGTTTTACTTTTATTTTTATTTTCTTTATTTTTTTTATTTTTTTGAACTTAAAAGAACATTGTGATGAAGTGTATATTGTGTATTTCGTGTTTGGAAAACTAGGTGTCTATCCTAGCCCCTTGCCTTTCGGCATTCTTGGGTGACGAAAAGCATCTTGATTTTCACATTTTGTTTGCATTTCAAAGCATACCTTTACAAGGGCTTGCCTCTCGATTTGTGAGAGGGAACGATCCAAGCAAGACTTTTTTTTGGTCCACTATATAAATAATTGTGGGTGTGATGAAAGTCATCAACCACCTAGTGCATAATTTATACCGAAAGTCTCCTGGTGCCGCAATAATGGGTTACACTTTTGGGACATCCTGATTTTTGCCTGAAATCACATATTTTTAGAAAATACAATGATTTATGACTTTAAAGGTTCCATTTAAATTATTTTAATTAAAGAGGGATTGATCAAACCCCCTTGGATAGAACCTTGTTAGATTTAAACCATACCTATAATCGAGTCTCCTCTACACCTATCAAAATGCGATAAAAAACCACTTTTGATTTACCTTTTGGGTGATCAAATGAATTCATTTAAAATTTATTTTTGTAAGCCTAGAACCCTTATTATAAGCTTCCCAAAAAGTATAATTTTAAATATTTTAATTTGATTATTATATTTATTTTTATTTCTTGTGAATGTAGGATTTTCAATGAACATCAAGTTCTTTATTTCACACATACGAAAAAATAGAAAAATAGAGAAAAAAATTCTAAAAAATACATGTCCACTAGGTATTGATGTCCTTATTCCAACAAAAAGAATAAGTTAATTCAAATGAATAAAAAGTTATGCGCGGGCACACCTCATTCAAATTATAATTACTACTGATTTGAAAAATTAATTAAAAAAATATGAAACAAAAATTATAAAAAGAAGTTACATAGGTCAAGTAAACATCACTTTTAAAAATGCTGATTAGTAGAAAATATAAGTTATTAAAAATTACATAAAATGATTCACAATTTATTTTTTAATTTTTTTAAAAAAATATAATTAGAATCTACACAAAATATCTAACAAATAAATAGTTTGATTCACCTTCAAAACCTTAATGGTTTAGCTGCTATAGGTGTAAGAACATGAATGTCTAGTGAAAAATCTTGATTTTAATGTCAAGTTTGGCCAAAAATTGTAACCCATTATTGTGGGATCACCTAGTATCTGTGAGATACGTAAAAACCTACAAGAGTTGGGAGGCCTCTTAATTGAGTGAATCACCACATGTATAGACACTAGTAAAAAATCCCAAAACATGACTAAAAACCAATGTTATAGAAGCCACCCCTTTTTAGCCAAAAATATTCTTTGAAATGATGCATCAAAACTTTGATTTCAAGAATTTACTTACTAAGTCTAACTTATGGTTGAGATTAAAACACTCTCCATTCATTGCATGTAAAATCATCCCTTCAGGGCATGAGGTAAGCCCACCTAAAAGGAAGTGTTTATCCCTAGCATGTAAATTGTCTTCAAGAAAATTTCAAATCTATTCGGTTACTTTGAAACATCAAACATTGTGCTTGAATTAAAATGAACACATCAAAAAAAGCATTTAACATGGTTCTTAAACATCAAACCCTTTGGATTTAGTGTGAATACTTTAAAAAGAGCCCTATGTTTGCACTCCCTAAAAGATATATTAAACAAATATCTTTGAAAGTTTTTGAATGTTTAGACTCACATTTCAAGTTGCATTAAGGACAAAGTAAACATTGAAAACTATAACTATAACATTTTGAATTCCATGAACATTGAGCTTTTGTGGAAAAAAACGTGCTTAAAGTTGTAGACATTTTTAGGGTCAAATAGTTTTGATTGCTATGTTGTGATATCACTTGCCAAAATTTCAAATCAAATCAAACAAAACCTTCAAAACTGTAAATTTATCCAACGTTGTTGCCAAACTTAGAAACTAAAAAACAAATCTGCACAGAATATCGCTTTTGTTGCTGTTTCTACCACACCTGACCAAAAACTGGCCACACTTGCCAAAATATACCGCTTTTGCTCTCTGTTTATGATAGCTACTAGTAAAAATCTACTGCTTTTGACAATCTGAGTGTACTTGACTAAAAATTAGCTGCATTTGATCTTTTTGTGCCATAATTGACTAAATTTTTGAAACACAATTGACTATAAAATTGTTGCTTTTGACCAAAAAGCTCGCTTTTGCTTGTGCAATTCACCAATTTGAAAGAATTGACATAGAAGCCACACTTGAAAAATGTTATTGCATGTGAACGCTTGGTCTAGACCTGCTCAAACATGAACAAATAATCCAATGTTAGTCAATAAACAAATCTAAACTAACATTCCCCATGAAATTCATTCAAACACAATGAACAAGAAACAAAGTAAAATGATTAAATGAAAGCTAATGAATCTTATTCAAATGCTCAATCTAGCATCCCATGGGGGAATTGGTGCTTCTTTGATGTGGAAAGAATCCCTTTCACAATTCCTTGACAATTGTTGATGATGGATGTGTGATTCTTGATAAAAATTGCCAATAACCTAGCTACAGATGAAAAATGCTATAATAACTTGGATAAAAATGGATGAAATTGTATGAAATCTATAGATAATAACTTTGCAAGAAGATGTGGATGATTGTGGATTCAAATGAGCATAATGATCTTACATGGATTGTGGATTCCAAATCAAATAGAGGAAGCCTCTATTTATAATGGAGAAGAGTTGAAAAATAAGGAATAGGAAGAATGTGGGATTAAACTTGAACCAATGGCATTGTGCCACTTGTCAACATGATAATGAAGGAGAGTGGAGCGCATTTTGAACAATGTTCATGTTAAATTCATGTAGGTCCAAAATTTGAAATTCAAAATATGGCTTGTGTAAGAAGAGTTGTAAGAGGAGTTAATGCCAAGTTGGCTCAAGAAAAGGACATGTAAGAGCCTTTAATGCCATGTTGGAGGACAAAAGTCCTTTGGGAGGGAGATTTAAAATTGGTGGAATATTCCAAGAATATGCCACATTTGAATGAAAGTAGAGGAATTAATAAATCAAATAAATTGATTTATATGTGCAAGTTGCAAAAGCTAGAGGAATGGACGATTAGTGTTAGGAGTTAATTAGGATTTAATTAACTTAGATGGAATTAGTTGATTTGACATTTGATTTAGATGTTTAGATTTATTTAAATCAAATGAGAGGATAGTTGGGAGATTAGGGATTTAATTAAATAAATTTGATTTATTCAATTAAATGAAGAAAATTAGATTTAATCAAATGTAGTTGATTTATTTGATTAAAATAGATGACTTAGGATTTAATTAAATAAAGTTTATTTAATTAAAAGAGGGACATTAGAATTTAAATAAATAAAGTTGATTTATTTAATTAAAAGAGAAATTATGATTTAATTAAATAAGGTTGATTTATTTAATTAAAATAGGAAAATTGAGGAATTAACTAAATAAAGATTATTCAATTAATTCATTAGTAAAGAAGTGATTAAGGAAGAATTGGTGTTAGTGAATCAGAATCAAGTGCATGATATCAATGAGGATAATTTGAACGTCTACACTGCATTTGTTTTTCTAATCTGAGAGCACATGACCATAATCTGGTCGCAGTTGACTTTTTTAGCCACTTTTGTTTCAAAACTATTGCTTTTGCTTTGTTTCCTGGTAAAAATTAGAAAACCAATCCAAATTTGGTTATAAATCCTTTGAGAACAAAACAATTAGATTCCCAAGACACGTCATAATTGGTCCATCATCCATTGACAAAATTCAACACCTCATCCTACTTTTAGAAATCAAAACCAAAACAAACAAAATTGGATCATTCCTTCACTCACACTTCTAAGATATCAACATTTGCTTGAACCTCAAGGCTAGTTCAAGTAAATTTCCCGCAACATATCCTCTAGAAAAGAAGTGAAATATCGATCCAAGCCTTTCGACATTTTGAGTTCCAAAAATAGTGTCATCCCAAAACATCGCTTAAACCTTAGGGTCTTGAGAATCACAAAAATCATATCAAAACACCACACTTTTATCATTTTACCTTATGACCATTTGGCATCCGATTGCTCTAGTTCAACAACTGAACCTTACACCAGTTATCATACAACCAAACTTTGAGCTAATTGAAGGAGAGCAAATAGACATAATCAGTAGTTTGAAGAGCTTCATATTCAAGACAAAGGAAACACCAAACCAATGGATAAACACAACAAATATCCTAGAAAAGCAAGAATGAAAAGCCGATCTTATGGCCAGAAGACTCGTATTACCACCTCCTATGTGGCAATAGATATCCTCTTTTACAAAAAATCCCAAAAACAAATGCAATTTCATTTCCTCAAAAAATAGAAAATCCCAAAAACAAAGCATTCTTTTCATTCCATAGTAAGAAGTCACCAAATGTTCACAAAATCTTTGCACTTGTTTATGAAAATTATGAGATCACAACATAGAAAAAAAATGGAGGCAAACAAAAGTAGCTCTAGTGTTCCCCCAACAAACACCACAAATGATGGAAGTGACCCATAGGGATATAAAACAAGTGACCTTATGACAGGGTATTGAGTATCAAAACATCCCAAAAGTGCAACCATAAACATGCCAATCTATTACCCAAATCTAGTTCCACTCTATAAAAACATGGGAACATCTTATGTCACAAATATCAATGATGTATCAACTATGGATTCCCCTAATCAAGGTTTTGGAGCATCTTGTCACATGGCTGATTTCAATCAAAATCCTCATCATTATCAAAATCACTTTGATCAAGGGTTTCAAAATCACCATCAAGGACTAAGTCTAGAACATCAAATTTTCCTAAATGAACTTGAGAAAAAGATTGAGGAACTTGAATGAAATCAATATATGACGTATCACCAACACCATGTTCAATGTCAAAACATCGCATATCAACAACAAACAAACATCATTCCAAAAACACCTCAATATCCCCATCAACAACCCTTCCAATATCAGCAAAACATTGATTCATATCAACAACAAAATCAAGTGAATCAACAACATCAATGGTCACAAAATCAAAATCAACAATATCCACATCAAATCATCAACTACAACATCATCAAGATCGTCAATCTCAAAATCAACAAGAAAATCCATCTCAAATACAATAATCATCTCCACCACAACAAGCCTCATAATCCAACCACACTACTAAACGTAAATACACTCCTTTAGGGGATCCAATTGAGGGTGTGTTAAACCAATTAGTTGATGCAAAACTTATCACCCTTGCAAAACTACCACAAAGTGGTGAACCTACCATCAAATTCCCATAGTATGATGATAAGGCCTATTGTAAATACCATGGAGTAAAAGCTCATGATGCATCAGAATGTGTTACACTCAAAAGACTCAACCAAGACCTTATTGATCAAGGAGAAATAGCTAATGAAGACAATGATCAAGATCTGAACACTAATGACAACATTGACAATATATCGACCTCAAAGTTGAAAACAATGATCAAGAGCTATCTATCACTGATCACATTGAAAATGTCTCTACATCATCCAATGAGCAAGAGGAAATACATCAAGAATTTAATCCCAAGCATGATCAAAATCAATCACCCAAGTGACATCATCCAACCTCATGGAAACATGTATTGATGATCAAGAGACTCTTAATCCAACACTTATACCTGATGTAGAAAATCTAAGCTAAGAGATATCACCCATATGTCCACATCTTGAGGAAATCCAAGCACCCTTTACAAGAAATCCCTTCTTTGAAACTAATCCATGTCAAGAATGTGAACCAGAGCATATTGAAGATAATACCACACAAATTCAAGATCAAAAATCCCTATCATCAAAATACTACAATGACTTGGTAGCTATCTTCCAAGACATCCAAGGTTTTCCAAAAGAAGAATATATCCATATACCAAGTGGACATACATCTACCCATGAGATTCTAACTCCTAATGGACATGTAGATGATATTCATCCAAAAAAAGAGTCTCATACTCTTGATGTCATTACCAAGGAATAAGAGTCACCTACTCTTAACATATTTACACATGATCAAAGCATAGCAAAATCTATAAACATATCAGAAATTGATCAAGAAGAATCCTTAAAAATAGAGACATCCTCTAGGTATATTGAAGACATAGAGTATGAAAATATTGAGCATAGTATCTTAAAATCAACAAAGATAATTGACAATCTTTAGTAGAGCATTGGATACACAACAGTCAAAGAAGCACCAATATATTTTGAAGGGCCATCAAAAATGATATTTCACAGTATCAAGTTGAAGATATCAATCAAGAAGTTATCCCACATATGAAGGATCCTACTAGTGAAGAAGCTATCACCTTTGAAGATCCACAACAGAACAAAGAAGGATTAGCACCTTGTTTCCAACGTAAAACATATCCTATTTCAAATAAAATTGTTCAATAGATGCATTATCAAGGTAGAGGATTAGGCCTACATGAACAAGGTATCCTAGAACAAGTGTAGATTATTGGAAATCCTAAGCATCAAGGTCTTGGTTATTCAAAAATTAAAGGATCTAAACATATCAGTGATACCTCTGTAATATTGGGGGAAACTTTATGAAATGCAAGCATCAACATAGAGAGCACAAAGAGTCCTTATGATGAAATTGCTACCAATGCTACAACTAGCCATGTCATGAATCACCATCCACATATATTTCAACCCTCTGATTAGGACCAACAACAAGAGAAAAAGCTATATCCAAGAACGAAACAAGTCATTGAAACAAAAGAATTAGCAAAACAAAATGGACAAGAAAAGTTCAAATGGATACCAAAGAAAAAGTAAGAAAATAATCCCTATCAAACTCTATTAGTCAAAGAAACTATGGGGAAAAATAAAAAAGGGAAGCTCATCCATCGAAGATGTCTAGCAATGCAAAAGAAAGCTTCAAGAATGACCTACAAGGTATACCAAGAAGTTGGTCCCAATCGAATCTCCATATCCACCCATCATTGCTCATCATCCCAAGTCTGGAGAGTTAAAGATTCCAAACTATCGAGCAATCCATCTAAATCTCATATCCCTCAACGTAATTCACCATTAAATTTGACATACATGATAAAAAACCCTTGCATTGACCATGCATTGGTAGAAACTCTTTATCATAAGGATTCTAAGGGAACTCTATTGCGATGTGCACATCTAGGTAAGATTAATCCTGATATCGACAAAGAAGACAAGAATTATCAGGGGTTACATTCAAGTGCCTATATCTTAGCAAACCAACTCTTCCAAGTAGGATATCATTGGCACATCATGACAACACCAACACCCATTTTAGCACTAGCAGTATCTACATCAGCACCACTAGGTGGTTCAACATAAGCAAAAAATTGTCACCATGATGAAAATCTGGTAAACAGGCGTCTTGTGTGGCATCAAAAAAATCAAGAAAATAGTCAAGAGAAAATTGTCCTCCAGTGAAAACCACTATGGTGGCACTTTGGACAAGTACCATGATGAAAACCTGGAAAACTGACGTCATGTGTAGAATTGAGCATCTACATGCACCATTTCAGGTGGAAACATCTCAACTTATCCATAATGTATCCAATCCATTTTTATCCAAATCAAACTTATCTTGATCTTGAAAAATGTTTGGTGTACACTTTACACTTGCTTATGGAAAACATCTTGACATGGGTCACTATAATTGACCCTATCCTATCCAACATTATCTGAGCCATGAGGCATGGTCCAAAAGGGGATACTCTATCCAAACATGTTATCCTGTCACAAGATAATCCATCACCTAAATTACTAGACATTGGGGACAAGTACTCACTTCTTGCTTTAGAATAAATCTTGATCTATGTCTTCTAACTCATATTATGATCTAAGCATCATCCCAACAAGGTGACCCGCCAACACACTACTAGGGTAACCTTCAAAGCAATTCGTCCCATCAACAAGGTGTACCACCAATGAACTACTAGGGTAACCTTCAAGAGAATTTTACAACCCCAGGAAAAAGGGTAAAAATCCAAAAAAAAAGATTATTATTTTTTTTAAAAATAAAAAAGCAAGAAAAACAATAAAGAGAAATAAAACATTCTTTTAGTGAAAACCACTCTATAGTGCTTCTAGAACATGTATCATAGTGAAAACTTGGCATATAGGTGCTACATTTGAACAAGAATTATGTCGTTATCTATCAACATTATCCAAAACATCCACCCATTCATACCATATTAAAACATGTGTCGAACCATAACTTAATGACTAATTATGTATTGAACCTTGTTGCACCATCTACATCTGCCCCTCCTAGAGAAGGCAGTCTTGTCTTGAACTAGGGGCAACTTCTTGAAACTGTTCATGGATTAGATCCTTGAGCATGTCCCATCATCGTCAAAACTATCAAAAATTGAAAACATCTAGAAACCAACAAAATAAAAAACATCCAAAAAATAATCAAATTCAAAACAAAAACTTTGGATTTCCTTCACTCAAAATTCTAAGATATCAACATTTGCTTGAACCTCACAGCGAGTTCAAGTAGATTTTCCAGAACATATCCTCTAGAAATAGAAGTGGAATATCAATCCAGCTATCAATGTTGTTTGAATTCCAAAAACATGTTATGCTGAGTCAAAACTGGTCAAACTACGTGTACAACATAGGAAAGGCTTATTAGCCCCCGAGGCCATAGGTCAGTCCCCTTAGGTGTCTATCATGCTTTATTTCAGCTTAGTAAACAAATTAAAAACCCAAAAACATTCACAAAAAAATTAAAAACCCAAAAACATTCACAAAAAATTCAAAACCCAAAAACATTCAAAAAATAGAAAAGATCAAAAAATGTTCTTATCAAATGAAGAAAACTATGAGCCTTTGCGTTTACAACATAGGAAAGGATTATCTTTAATGAGCCCTCGAGGCCCTAGGTTAGTCCCCTGAAAACAACAAAAATAACATAAAACTCAAAAAAATCCCAAAAATCCTATCTCCGTCATCGCCTATCTGCAATAAAACATCTTCTATAATAAACAAATCATCATATTCACCCTTTGATAAAACAAACAAACAAACAAAGAAAACATCAAAAGCTAGAACTTTCAAGCAAACAATCACAAATCTTTGATTACAAACAGATGAAAACAATGACAAAGTGTTTACTACCTATCTTCTTACAATTCACCAACAACATCCTAAGATATGCCTTAACGGATCCGTTCTTATAATAGACATGATCAACAATGGATAATAGCCTGAAACCTCAAAACATATATGGCAAGTGATACAACTTTTTTTTATCTTTTTATAGTATTATCTTTATGATTTATTTTATTGACTCATTCCTAGGATCTCTCGAGGATGTCCATAAGGATTTAGAGAAGAAGGAATGGGGGAAATTGCGCGTCATTTCGGTTTGCTGTTTGTAAGATTTTTTTTGTGATACTACCATGGCGAATACTTGCTTTATTGAGTGTATGTAAGTTGTTTTAGGGTGAAGCCACAATAGCTAGGTTTACAATTGAAGTGAGGGAGAAAAACTCACAAAAAATGAATGCATGGCAAAAAAATTGATTTTAGGGGTTCGTACGAACCTTTTGGTTCGACCGAACCCATTAGGGGTTCGTACGAACCTTTTGGTTCGACCGAACCCATTAGGGGTTCGTACGAACCTTTTGGTTTGACCGAACCCATTAGGGGTTCGCTAAAAAAGCAAACCAAACCCCTTATAGAAGGGGGTTCAAATGAACTAGGGTTTGAACGAACCCCTAGGGGTTTGCTCGAACCCCCAGGGGTTCGTTTGAACCCCCCTTATTCCTCATCCCCCCCTGAGACACAAAAAAAACCTAGATTTTGGCACTTCGGAGCTTGGGTTGAGGATGAAAATGGAGGAATCTTCAAAAACCCAACTGGAATCAGGTAGTCCT
>VDFB02123333.1:0-13822 GCA_007258455.2 Sequoia sempervirens | reverse complement strand
CAATTTTTTTTTTTTTTTCTGATTTTGTGGATAGCTTGGATGCTTTAGATAACCACTGACTGTTTTGAATCCACTGACGGTGCCGATGTAGAGACTAGTGCCATGATATGCCAATAATGACCTTGCTGAAGGAGTTGTCTTGTCAAGATTGTAGCACTTGTATACAACTGATCAATGTCATTGTGATCCTTTCTGATACTAGAGTTGGCCTTATCGTATCATCATTCGTGATAGAGTACCAGAGAGTCCTTTTGTGGAAAAGAGTTGCTGCCATGATGTGACGGATTTGTGGATGTGTGGGATTTTGGACTTAAACCAGATGTGGGTTATGACGAATGATGGTAGAAGTGGGAGATTGTTTGGATGTTTGGATGAATCACTTTTTTATATTTTCCAAACTTTGATGGTGGATACCTAATTTTGAGGGATGGTGTTTTGGAAACCAACACCTAGATTCCTGGTTTGATGACCACTGGCAGAGGTGGGATGTGTTATATGTGGGAGTCCTCTTGTCTTGTGGCTCCACATTGTGATTGACTTTAGTATTTGACTTGGTGTCTTTGTTTGATCCATCTTTCTTTGGGATCCAATTTAATTTCATTTGTCCACTTTTCCTTTTGTTTGATTCAATGGCCTTTGACATTTGATTTTGATCTTTTGACTTGTAAGACTTTTGTTTTTGTTGGTTCCAAAGGGATTTTTTATTTATGATGGAATGATGGTTTATGGTGGGTGGAGGGGGTACAGCACCCATGACAAGGATTTCATGACTCCATTTGACATTTAACACAAAGTTGCCCTGATTAAGGAGGTACCATCGACATCGCTTGATTTGGCTGCCCGAGGAATAGCTAAGACCTTGCGATGTCTCCGTAATTTCCTGTTGTATTGGTTCTTGAATGCCTTGCTCGTGTATGCCTAGTCCTTTACCTTGATATTGCATGCTTTGAAAGATTTTGTTTGCGATGGGGTATTTGTTGCTTTGAAAGCAAGATGCTAACCCATCATGATGTCTATGGACACTGTGACTTGTAATATTTTCATCTGCGAGAAATCCTACTCTGACAAAGATAGATGACCCTAGTTGATAACATGTCTTAGCTTCATTGTCATGTTGGACATATTCTTGACTGATATCTATGGTCTGATCTTGTGACATGTCAGGTTCAGATGATTCTATTGGTGCTTCCAAAGAAATGTCGAAGCCATCATTATGGTTAGTGTCATAGAGTCCAGTAAATTCAGCTATAGCTTGATCATTTTCAAATATGTCCATATTGGAATACTCTTATGCTTGAGGAATATTGTCTATGTGTGTAATGGAGGCAAGTGTCTCATTTTGGAAACTGTCAATAGTTGAGGCCTGTATAGGATTGGAAAGTGTTTGATCATGAATTGCGTAAAGGTCATGGAGTGGATCATTTTGGATTTCTTGGTCAATGGTAGGGTCTTGGTCAAGGATGGGGTTGTCATGGATTTGGACTTCTTGGTCAATGGTAGGGTCTTGTTCAAAGATGGGGTTGTCATGGATAGGTGTGTTTTGGATGTCATGATTGTCTTGAAGGACTCCCTGAAAGGATTTTAAGATAGAGTCATGGGATGGACTACCTTGTTCTTGACATGAGGGTGACATTATAAGGTCATGCTTTGGGCTTTCGTTTTGACATGTATCTTCAAGTTTATTAAATGGGATTTGACTTTGGACTATGATAGAATTTTCATGACTAGATATGGCTTGTGAGGGGATGACTTGAAAATGATTAATGGATGAAGGACTAGGATAGGACATGGAGACTTGGACTGGACTAGTATATGAAGGACTAGGATAGGACATGGGTACTTGCATTGGACCTGTATGTGAAGGACTAGGGTATGACATTGAGACTTGGACCAGATATGACATGGAGTCTTGGACTAGATTAACTATTGAAGGACAAGGATATGACATGGAGACTTTGGCTGGATTGGTGTAAGGTTGATTGAAATAGGACGTGGAGACTTAGACCGGATCAGTATGGTATGATGTGGGGACTTGACATGAGTTGGTAGATGGCTGATAAGGGATGCAGACTTGGACGGGATTAATAGATGAATGATTAGCATATGATGTGGAGACATGGAATGGACTAGCGGATAGTTGGCTTCCCTTGTCAAGGTAAGGATAAGGGTGATAAGTGGACATTTGTTGTAAATTAATGGCAGGATTTGTGTCAAGTGACTGTTGATTGTGAGGGTAGACAGATGGTGGAAAAGTATTTATGTCAAAGCCTTGTGGTAACTTAGCCCGTTCATCCAAAAACATGGCTAGATACCTTTGAGGGTCACGTAAAACTAATTTTTTTACAAAGGAGAATATATCAAGATTTTGCGTGGCAGCTTCTATGTCTTTGAAATATACTCATCCATTCTGGTCTCTTTCTATGAATGGCTCAAAAATATTTTGTGATGAAGATGGCATGTTCATTGGAGATTGCATGTTCATGTTGTGAAATGGGTCAGAAAAAGTCCAATGTTGGTTTGTGTCATAAGTGTTATTGTCGATGTTGGGATTGGAATCTTGTCCAAAGTTTTCCTTTTGTCGTTGTTTTCTTTGAAGCCTAGTCTCAACTGTAAAAGGGATTTTCTCAAATGAGAATGATGAGAATGACAACTAAATGCAAGGATGACACTAACCTATGTTTTTCAAATTTTTTGGATAAAGGATGACAATGCAAGACTATGTTTCCTAAAATGTTGACTAGGATGACTAGGTGATGATAATGTTTGTCTAAGTAAATTATTGATGTAAGATGACAAGGTTGTCAAGGCCAATATGAGGACTAAGATGATGATGTTTGACTAAGGACTTAATGTTATATATGCAAGTCTAGGTGATAAAATTGTCAAGAAAGGATGTCAAATCTCAAGATGACAATGAAGATGTTGACTAAGGAAAATGACCAATGCCAAGTCTAGATACCAAATGAGGACTATGATGGACAATGCCAAGTCTAAGTTCAAAATGAGGACTGAGATTGTTTTCTAATGTCTTGTTGAAAAGTCTGAGTTGTCCAAGGTTGACTATTTTTGTCCAGATTTGTGACTGTTGTGTATATTGTTTGAGTAATCCAACAAGCACTTGACAAGCACAATGTTTTGAATGTAACCAATCGTACATCAAATAAGTACAATCCTAAAAAATCCAATAGGCCAAGGGTTTGTATACTTGGTATAGCCCACCAATATACCCCAGATTGGTGATAAACACCTTTCCTTCTCGAGAGCAGATAGCTTAGAATTTTGGTGGCATTGGCTCCCCTCCACGGCTCATTAACATCATTCGAGCACACCAAATTCGAGTTCTTGGGTAGTGACTTCCCAATAACTGCTATCTCTACTCAAGGGGATCAATAGTGAGTGTCTTTGGGCATGATATTGTACCCTGCACTATACCAAGCAACGACCAATAGAATGGTTGGACACTAAGACAATAGGTTTTTAATTCAGGCATTCCATTCGTGGGGCATGATCCATGCGGTGAGAGTCCCCTTTCGGATCCATCTTGTCGGAACCATACTCATGATTCTTGGGCTTTCCTCAAGAACCCACTTTTGTATACCGGCTGGAAGTCTCTCGGTGTCAGGGTGCTACCGGTCTAAGTCATCCCAGGGTGAGTACTTTTTCCCACCAGAACAGGCCCAAGTTCTAGAGTTAGTAACCATTTCTCTTACACCTAGGATCGCTCGAAAGCACAAGGGGAGAGGATAATTCGATTACTAAATCGTAAGGGTGACACAACATAAGATGGGTCTGGTTTTTTGATCACCTAGTTTTCACAAAGTGAGAGCATAATCACCTACCACCTTCAAGCACAATCAAACATAAACACACATTCATTTTAAAAGCACCAAAATGAAGTGTTTTCTACACTAGAAATCACAAACATGTTGTTTGAGAAATGAGTCTTTGACAAGCGTAGCTGCAAAACCACATGTCAGTAGTTTGAATATATGTCTTTAACCCACAAAAAACTCCAATGCCACATACTGCCAACAAAGATTAGTTACAAAAAAAAAAAAAAAACTTAAATGAAAACAGCAAACTTAAAATAGTGATCACTTCCTCCAAACTTAACAAATTTCTAAGTGGTAGATATCCATGGAAAGCTAAAAATTAAACCTTCAAAACCCAAATTTTTTTTTCCATGATTATGCACAAAATGAATGTTATATGCAAAAGAAAACGCGAGTTTTAAAAATGAAATTACAAAAAATAGCGATCACTAAAACAACCATAACTTTCTCAAATCTTAACAAAATTTAAAACTATTTCATGTTCTGGAAAGCTGAGACTAAGATCTACAAAACCCAGAAAATTTTAGAAAAATATTTTTATTTCACCCATTTTTCCTGCGTTCGTACCGAAGGTGACTGACAGAGGACGCTCCTACTAACCCGTGAAATAGTGAAAAAAATAAAAACACACAAATTTCTCTACAAAATGTCGGGTTCACCAATGTAATCAAGGGAAAAATAGATTGTTAGATGGTTAGATCAATAATATCAAAATCCATTGAAAATAACGAAGCACAAGGGAATACAATGAAAATAAAGGGAATTATATCACCTGAATCCTCCATCTTCCATGTTTCACCTTCATTACACCTCCTAGCTTGCAGTAAATAAAGATGCCCTCAGATTCATGTATGAGCAACTATGACAAGTGACAAGACTAAAGCAAGTTTTGAAGGATTTACTCAAAATCTAAATGCCTATGTCTAAAAGCCTATGATTGACAATGTCTATGTCTAAAACAAATGCCAAAATTGATCAAATGACTATATTAAATACTAAAATTACCTATGACAATAAATATGAAAGTAAATAAATGCCTATAATCACTATGCAAAATGTCAGCATGTGCGTGTGTTATCTAAAATGAGAAGAAGATGACATTTTATAGAGAAAAATGCCATTTGGAATGGATGGACAAGATAAATTAATGACAAGAATCAAAATGAACAATCCAAATTAAACCTAAGAATCTCTAATTAGGGTTAGGGAAAAATCCTTAATCGAACGGTCAAAATAAAATCGGATCGACGGTGGAGAATAAATGAGACAAATTAATTAGGAAAATAAAGATTTTCAAAAAATCAAGAAGATAAGATTGCCTGATTTGCAATATTCAAAAAATCAAAGAGATAAGATGTGGACTGAAGATAAGATTTGAAAAATCAAGAATCTGCCCGATTGCTTGATTTTTTAGAAGGATTAATTACTAATTTGAATTAAGATAATTTCTAATTATTGATTTTATGAGATACAAATAATATTTTTCAGATTATTTATCAAACGACTTGCAGGCTAAGATACGACATTTTAAATAATTTAATTTATTTAAAATGAGTAGTTAATGATAAATGGTAATTAAATAATTAAATATAATTATTTAATTTAGAAGATAGAAGACTACACTAAATAATTTAATCCATTTATTTAATTATGACAAGCAGGATTATTAAACAAATAACAAAACTTATCATATTTAATTAATCAAGAAGACATAAATGTTAAAGGGAAATTAAGTAAATTATGAAATTTATTTAATCAAAGGAAGACTTTAGATAATTAGTGATGTATTAAATAAATAAATAATATTTATTTATTTAATAATCAAGGAGGAACAAATGATATGAATTAATTAAATAATTATGAATTATTTAATCAATAGTCGAATGTGGACCAATGACATAATTAAATGACTTAATTATGCTAGGAGGAAAGTGGTAAAATGAAGCTTGTAGGCCTAGGTCATTTTTAGGTGTCTACAAGCCCCAATAGAGTTGCTCGGATCACCCTAAAAAGTTGAATTTATTTCTTTTGATTTTCAATATTTTTCTTTGTTATTTTTTTTTCTCTTGATTTTCTATTTTCAATTCTTTTATTTTAACCCACAAGCAATGAAGCTCACACGTAGGCCTAAGAATCATAGTGGCATTGAAGCAAAATTTTTAATTTCACTTAAATAGACTTCACAAAGGACCCACAAGGGCCTCATGATTCTTAATGTGTGTGAAGATATAAGATTTTAGAATACATCAGGAAAGGACCAAACCAACTACTTATCCTCTTTGAACCAAACATCCATATCGCTTGACACTAATAGAAGACCTTCATCATCCACTATGGAAACTTGATTAGAGTTTGATGAAGAAATACATAGAACAATCCCAAGCAATAAGAATGGTTTTTGTGTGCACAAATATTCCTACCTAAAATCATAGGGACCCCGAGCAAAACAACAACAAAAAAATAGTAAAACGAAAGCAAAACAGAAAGCAAACACCCAAACTAACCAAAGCAGGAAAACAAAAAAGGAAACTAAAATAAAGAAAACTAACCTACAAAAAGCCAACTACCTAACGAAAGTAGGAAAGTGAGATATATATAGAAATCATACACTACTCAAAATGAGCTATGTACAAAGATATTTACAAAGCACCATGTTAAGGCAAGGAAAACCGACGTCAACACTCATTGGATTTTGTAATGCATGCACAAGAAAATAGGTGATTGTTATTGTTCAAAGCCATGCAGATTCATCGTTATATTTAGCAAAATGAAGTCTAAAATTTCATCATTCAAATTCAATCACATCATCCAGAAAAATCAGCAATTGAGGTAGTTCGTTAAATCCATGGTTAATCAAAAAACACGTCCATTTTCCCTTATTCCCATAATCAAAATAATAAACATGGCTATGATAATTAACAGTAGCAAGGAAGGATATAACTTGGATGCCATCACATGGAGGTGGCATCATTTGACAAGAGAGAGTGAGCACTACATCATCATCGTTGTATCAGTGTCCTTGGGTGAGCATGGTAGAGGATGCAACATTTCTGATCTTGGGCATGGATAGGTCTAGGAGGACAAGGCAGCAAATACCTCCTCCAAGTCTTATGTATAATCCACAACCTCCATTGGTTGTCCTTCAAGAAGAAATACTTGGGTATGTGTGGGATCATGATGTGCCAAAAAGTGGCAATATGATGGATATTTGTAGGGTATGTGGCTGACAATGTTTTTTTTACCCAAAAATGATAAAATGAAAAAGGTTTTTAAAGGATATTCTCATATTTCCACCAATATAAATCATGCTTTACTTTGAATTTAATAAATTATTATTATTCATTTTCTATTTGAATTATGACTAAAGTCCTGATTGATAGGCTGATTGAAGACCATCTACAACTTTCAAACAATATCACATTTTCTACATCTCAAATATGCATCACATTCTATGCTTTGCATATTAGAGGATTAAAAAAGAAAATTTGAATTTCATGAAGTTTTGACAAAGTTAAGGTGGTCAACATACGAGTTCTTTGTATTTTTTAAAAGTTGAAATAAAAAATTCATAATTAATTATTTACTTGGAAAAAAATTACTAAAAATATCCATCACATTTCGACATGAGTCCTCCACTTATGTCTAAAATATTATAAAAAAATATTCTCATTTTACTGTGGTTAGGGTGGTTAAACAAACACCTACTTATTTTTTCCTTGAAATTTAAGTACTACTGCATTGAAATTTCAAATTTTCACCAAATAATTATTATTTTTTAAATAAACCTAGTAGTTAAGAAACTACATTCAATTTTCTATCGATTCTATTCTTAAATTTTTTTGAAATAATATAGATAATTTATTTAATTTTTTACTTAAAGTTTCCTAACTCTAATTTTTTTGAATTTTTTGCCACTTAAGGGCCTATTATTTCCATGATGATCCTGCACATACCCACTTCTCAATGTTGATCATCTACAAACCTCAGATCCACTTGGTCATTTTCCTTAGATGGAAATATGTTGTCCCATTTCCTTTCGCAGGTGTCAACCTTACTTTTGTGATGTTCAATGTCATGGTACAATGACATGCACGACCCTCTCCTATTGTAGCCATCTGAATGGGAAGGAGGATCAATAATGATCATGGCAGAAGGACTCCAAGTTACATCTTGTAGTTGGTTGGGTGTTTCATCTCTATTGCCAGCTATCTCAGCACCTCCACCTTTATCATCTTCTCTTTGTTTTTCATGTATCTCCTCATGGCGTTCACTTGTCTCTTATTCATTGTTGCTATAGATGAAGAAGGAACCCCTCTCCCAATCTAGAAACTCTAGTTCATCATCGTTTAGAGGTTCAAGTAGTATGTATTCATCACTACAAACCTCCAAGATGAACTCTTCCTCAACATGGGCATACCTTTTTAGTACAGTTCGTAATGGAAATAAGTAATCAATTGAGAGAACCTCATCAAGGGAACCAAAATATACTAAGTGATTTCCCTCCAAGGACTTTTTATAAAGCCCATTGTCCATGGTGCACAAATGATCTTCAAGAGGGAGAAATTATTGATGACTGATGGACAACATTCCCATGTGTTCTTCCCCATCATTTGGAGGCCCAGGAATGTGTATTTCTTATTCAACTCCTACCTCAATATCCTTATAAGGGTTTCCTTTAGCTAAGTTGTCACTAGGCTTTGGCTCTTGATTCACACATTCAATCCCTAAAGTAATGGAAAAAGGTGGTGTACTTGGTTACCTTGCTTGTTCTTTGACTTGCTCGATGGCTTCTTGGTGCAGTCCGCATGTGAACTTCGTGTGTGATGAATAACGAAGTTTGCACCAATTTGGTAGTAGAAATAACTCCAAATCAACTTGATATCCCAATTCGGACCAATCCTTTGCTAATATGGAGAGGATCAAGTTGTATATTTCCATAATTGGGTCATCATCATCACTTGGGAAGGAGGTTGAAGAGTGGACCTGTGCCATGACATATAATTGTTCCCACTCCTCCAAATCTTTATTTTCAGATGTGTGATTGATGTAATTGATGAAGGAGAGGTCTTCTAATCTGAGTTCACTTATGCCTTCATCATCATTTTCTACTGCCCCAAGGTTGTCAACCTCTTCTTCCTCCTATTCTTCAACATTTTTGTTGGTTGTTCTAGCATGTACTATTGTAGAATTTTTTGATCAATCATTAACTTCCAATGTTTTTCCTTTCGAAGTAGAGGACTCCTCTTTATTGATGGAGAAAAATATTTCTAACTCCCTTCCAAGTAAATTTTCATCAAAGCTCCTTGCCATCCTAAGGGAGTCGGTTCCTTCGTCTTGATATTCATCCTTAGTGTTTTTTGTCCTAGCATCCACTTCTAGGGTGATTCTTGGTTCAACTTGATTGGGCTGTCCTCCAAGCATTGAAAACTCTCCTGCCCTAGGGGAAGACTCCTCTTCATTGGGAGTTGGCTACTCCAACCTATTAAAACTACCCTTAACTTGGGTGATGATTCCCTCGTAAGATGGATAAGTTAATTCTGACTGAGGTGCATTGTGAAAACTACACTAGGTGGACATCAGTACCTCATCCAATCTTGGTCCATCTTTGCTTCCCAAACATTCTTGGATCAGCCCCTTGAATGCCTTAGCTGCCATGGTTGTCAAATATTCCTCTGTGTCTACAAGGGCTAAAGGTTGATATAATTCCCAAAAGGTAACTTCTCCTTGTAAGAATCTTTCAATCCTACTCAAGAATGTTAGACACCCCGGATCATTGTGTCTGTGTGTGTTCCATGGATCTGACATTTGTCTGCCAATACAAATTGTAGCAATGGTCTCCTTAATATTTTTACTCAAATTTGCATGTAGTTGAGTGATGTTGATTTGTGTGTGCTTCTCCATTTCAACTTAGATTTTGCTTTCCTTCATAAATTTCTTATTTCATGTTTCAACATTACAAGAGATCTCCTTATCTTATATTTCTTCTTGAAAGTGCTCTTTTCAACTCCCAACTTTCAGCTTGGGGTAAACTTACAATAGTGGGTTACAATTTTTCAAATGAAGAAAAATTAGAAATTCAAAAATTTAAAATGATTTACCCTCTTCGAATGAAGGGGGTTCACCGAACCACCCCTTCTAGTGAGCCCCCTCTCGGAATGTGAACCCTCCCCCTTCTAATGAACCCCCTTTTGCACCATATAAGGGGGCTTCAAATGAACCCCCCTTCTAATGAAGGGGGTTTGAATGAACCCCCTTTTTTCACCTTCCCCTCCACCATTTCAAAATTTATGCATTTTTTGACTATCAAAGCTTGGGAAGGAGGTGCAAATGGAGTCAACTTGATAAACCAATTTGGATGATTGTAGTGATCGAAACATGCTTTCCAACAACTATAAATTTAATATATTTTGTTTTTATTTTATATTTTATTTTTTAATTTTATTGTCATAGGTTTTTCATCGAACGTCAAGTTCAATGAAAAATCATTGTGGAAAAATAGTAAATTTGAGGATTTTTTTTTTTGAAAAATATACACTCTAGGTATTGATGTCCTCATTCCAACAAAAAAAGAAAAAGTGAATTTCAATACATACCAAAAAAGTTATGTGAGCCGCAATGCACCTATGTCTAAATTATAAATGTTTTGACTTCAAAACTTAAATAAAAGAAAAATATTCAACAAAATGCTATGAAACAAAATGAAAGCACTAGATACTTGTGTTACAAACCTAAATTCAAAAAAATCAGAATTTCATCCTTTGTAGAAAAAAAATTCTTTGAGTCAAAGTACACACCACTTTTTTAAAATGTTGTTTACTATTAAAAACTAGTTATCAAAGGAGATGCAAACAAATTACAATTTAATTTCATTCTTTTTAAAAAAAATACATTTTAAGTCTATAGACAAAATCTCACAAATCACTAGTTTACATCATTTTCAAATTCCTAATAGTTTACTTACTATAAGTGTCAGAAAGTGAAGTTTTCTCTAAAAATGTTGATTTCAATGTCAAGTTTGGCCAAAAACTGTAACCCATTATTGTGGGATGACCCCTTGGTAGCCTCAACTTGTCATCCCTCCTTGTAGTGCCATTTTTATTGATGTTTTTTTATGCACTTCTCAGCATAGGTAATACATAGGTGCATCACCTATCTTGAAAGAAAATCTTCCATAATCAAATTGCAAAACACTATCCCAAGGTCTCTAATGTAAGGTCTTGATAGTGCTTGGAATATCTCAGCCGATTCATGTGATTTTCTAGCATCACAAGGAAGACTTATGGATGAGTTACAAAGTGTTGGAAATTGCGTTTGCAAATGGAGTTCTTAAGGTGTAGAAATTATTGTCCAGTTGCTATAGGTTCAAACAATAGTCTAAAACTTTTATTTTAGCTTTAGATTTGGCTTTACAATGTGCAATGAACCTTAGCTTACGTTACTTATTAAAAAAGGGAAGGGAAGAGAGGAAATTCCTAGACCTAAAAATATTAATGAACAGTGATCATGGAGGCCGGTACAGTAGACAAACTCCCTAAACTAGGTTTTGCTTGGCCAAGAGGAACCTATAGTTACACAAAAAAAGTGCAATCTTCTAAGGATTGTAGATTTTTAGATTTCATACACACATCATGAAAATGCAATTGATTTCATACACACATCATGAACATGCAATTGAACTAAGTTGTAGCAATAAAGTAAGGAAGCTCAGGATAGCTTTACAAAGTGATTCATCATCAACAAACCACAAAAAGTATGAGCTAGAAATTTATCAAATATAGTAACAATAAACACCATCATCACTTCCACTCAAGAAACTAACAACTAAACTAATAGGGAAGTAGAACCATGCATGGATAATGAAGAAACACAAGAGAAACATCCATAAATCATGCAATGTAGCTCTCTATTGTTGTAGAATTCATTTACACCAGCTCTCCAACCATTTACAAATGAAGGGGAGACTCCTATTTATAGTTTTCTAAAGCCCGAATGAATGGCTAGGATTGATTTAGAATGAGTGGTTAATATTTTCTTTGTACACTAGCGTTTCACCTAGCCAAGCCATTATCGAACAATTTAAAATACATCATTTGTGGACTTTTCTTATTTTTTCTTGTAGTGCCCAGGTGTTGTAGCACTTTTGTCCTCTTGTGGATTACCCTTTTGTTGTAGCTAAAACTATCTAAAGGCCACCCTCTAATTAGTATGTTTGCAATCATTATTCATCCAATCAAGTGCACTTTGTTTATAGATCTGCACCATTGTGGGACAACTTAGCTTCTTCCTCCTAGTTATGCAACCATACGTTGATCAATCCCTCCTTGTCATGCAACCTTTAGTTTATTTGTTTTCCTTTTGATAAATCATCCATCATTTAGGAAATCATTTATCCTCTAGGATTGTCCTTACCCAGGGAATGCTTTCGTAGGAGGACAAGCGAAAGCACCCCATCAACATGCATGTTTTGTGAAGTGAAGCTCCCACCTTGGTTGGGCTCCACAAATGGTTTGATTGATATTCCCCTATGCAAATATAGCAAGAGGTATATGGCTTCTCATTAGATTATATTCCTCATGATTTCACCTTATCCCTTCCCTCTCTGTATCAAGTCTTGAGTCAAGACTTCTTTTAACGGGGTTCTATGGACAATGTCATAGGCGAGCGCATTTCAAGCAACTTATTTCTATGGTAGGCCTCTTTGATGGTCTCCATTTTATGATAAGAGCCCTCCATAAAACAATAGTTTGAATTAAGCTCATGCAAGCAATGGTATGAAACCTTCTAAACATGACTATTTGACATTCATGTGACCATATAATGCCTATTTTGCATGATTACTTAATTATAATTTAAATATTCCCATTACTTTCAGGCAACCAACGACAAGCAATGTTAGTGCCAAAAGGCTCATATTACTTAAAAATAAGGAACATTATAACTCACAGTATGGTCTAGAAGCATGCTAGGCATCCTAGTCTTATTCAGATCATTTCCCTAGAGAAGAATACTTTATTGAATGTGCCAATCAAACTTCTTATTATGGTAATCACCCCCATCCCAGATAGTTCCAAAGTTCTCCCACTAACTAAATGGGCTACAATTCAAGGCTAGAGTGTGTTTTCAATTTCCCCATATTTTCCATTTTTCTTTGAGTGACTAATAATAGTAATATCCTGGCTCAATCATTGTGTTCGTCCTATAGCCATTATAGTGGCAGGGGAAAGAGGTATGGTATTTTGATTTTCTTTGTCACTTTTTCAACTCAACACTCCATGCCCCCATGTCACAACATTCTATTGATTAAGCGGCGTGCATCACCATGTAGAGAGAGTTCCTACGGGCCCCACAAAGGTGGACTCCATCGAGCAGATGGATGAGATTGGATACCATAGAATTTCCATTAGAAAATGACATGGCAGTAGCAGCTTATAGTGTAATGGCAGCCATACAAAGGAATCGACTAAGGTAATAGAGAGCCCTGTAGGAAAGATGTCCGTCGATTTTATATTAAAGTTTCCAACTCCACAAATAGATGTTGATATCTGAGTCTCCACAAAAATTTCTCATGTCTGTACCATGGCCAAACCGATCACCAAAGATTCGAACATTCTCTTGTGGCACAAACATAATTGCATTGCAGGCTTGAAGTAACTTTGAGCCGTTTGTAGGAAGCAAGGGTGCGGGTGGCAATTGGGTTGATGTCGTTAGTAATAGCTTTGAAGGGGCCGAAGCTAGCATAATTATAACCGCAAAATACTAACTTCACTAAATGATTTGAAGCATCATTTCCCCACCTTTGTTGATCAAGAACATTACATTTTTTCCCTCGCCATTTTGATCATTATATCTATGCCACTATAGCCATAACTATCTAAATACCTTTACATCTATTATGGGGTGATTTATTTTATCAAATATTACATTATTAGAAACATTGATGCCATTAATCATTCCATCCTTAGTGAGCACGAGACGCGTTGTGTTTCATT
>VDFB02123332.1:23397-39381 GCA_007258455.2 Sequoia sempervirens | reverse complement strand
ATGAAAAAATTGAACATGCACAGAAAGATCTTCAACCATGAGCTCTCTGAGTAATGTGATCATACCACAAAGATAGAGAATTATCTAGAGACATCCAAGAACACCAAGAAACAACAAAGAAGCATCCACAACAACTGAGATTCCCAGAATCACACAATCTTCATTTAGGAACATTGACAAAGACCACATAAACACCGGCTGCACCACAACATACTCAAAACTTCACTTGGACCTCTGAAACTTCGGTCGATGATCTAGAAACATTCAACAATAAACCCTTTAATCCACATCAAAAAATATTCAATGTATATAACATGACACCTTCAAGACTTGCACAGTTCCATAGGGAACCTAGAACACTTCCTTTTATAATTTTATCAATATCCTCGACATATACAATCTCTAGTACACCAAATGATAATAGTGTTGACATCAATGACAACCAAATATCAAAAACCATATCCACAAAATCCAAAAAGAACTTTATTTTATTCACTATAAATCATGCATACAAGAAAGTAATGTATTTGTATTACTGAAACTGAAGAATGAGAGTGCAATATAAAATTGTGTAACCTCCTGAAGAAGAAGCATCAAATCATTATTTATACTATAGCCAAGCAAGGCAGTCAACTCCACAAATGAGAGGACACTATTTAGGGAAAGCGGGGGAAAGTGGAGTGATGGCGGTTACACATGCATGGAATCTAGTTACACATGCAAGTCCAAACGCAGATCCAACACATTAGTAACACCCATGCATGCTCAATCATTAAGGTCCACTACAAGGCAGTTACGTTTAGTTGCATGAAGAATATTTTGCCATTGGTTTCCTTTGACTTGGAGTGATTCCTCAGTTGGTCATTATGGTGCATGCCCAACTAGTGGTGTCTTCCACAACTTAGCATATTAAATCTACATGGAAAAGTCAGTACGCATAATAAGTGCACATCTATAGCCACTCTAAGAATCATTCATTAATCACATGAAAAATCAATATAGATAACCCACATAATATGCCAAATGTCATTAAAGCTTGTAGAGATAGGATAATGTCAAATGTCAATAGTTTGAGGGAAACATTATGCAAATACCAACATTTAATCATCAAAGTTCATGTCATCAGCCAACAAATAGACTATAGATTCTACCCAAAACTAGACTAAAAACTGGGCTCATCAGGTAGGTCTATAGATAATTTGAAGACCATTATGATAGTGATAGTATCTTTGGAGGAAAAGGAGTGGGGTTATGAAGATTATTGACAATATTTTGCAAAATGGGTAGTGACACTGTACAGGGTAGTCATAAGAAGAAAATGCACTATGTTGAGGATCTTTATGAATGAAAATCCCAAGACAATAAAAGGATAGTGCTCGATAATGATGGAAATGTCAAGATAGTAAAGGAAGGCATGAATAGAGACCAAGGTTTAGGTTGTAGTCATCAGGGGCTTGAAATATAATTGTAGTGTAGACAACCTTCAACATGGAGAAAGAAAAAATTAGTTGACAAGGAAGGAAGTCCTAGTTTGGTGTAGTATGGATAGTCATACCTTTCAAGGACAGTCTCCCACTGATGGGAGCAATAAAGATGAAAGAGGATGTCACAATAAGAGGATATCAAAAGAAAATGATGATTATGAAAATATAGTCCAACATTAGGAAGGAAGCTTGCATATAAAGTCAGTCAAAATTTAGAGAAGACAATCATGAATGTCAAGGGTAGTCATGTAGTGTTTTCATATTGAGGAGGATTGTGTATAAGGTTTATTAAAGGGAAAAGTTTAAGGGATAATGTGCTATAGTGAGATCAAGAATGAAAGGGAAAACTTATGATTGTGTTGATGAGTATAATGTTGTTGTGATGGATATAATTAATGTATTTTTACATTTGAAAATACACCAATGTTGTGCATTAATAGGTATATGAACATATCAAAGCTCCTTGGCTTACTTTGGTGGGTTTACACACTCTAAGATAGTCATATATTGTATTAAGAAATCTGTATCCACTAGTGATGTGTGCTCCAACGCTTGTAAAGGACTAGCTAAGGAGGTATCCACAATGAATTCATGGCTATATTGTGGTTGTTGGAAATATGAGCAACAAATATGTCGAGGAGCCAAAGGTAAAGTTGCACTATTGTGGATTCCAAGTGAATATTCTTAGGATATGATTGATGTTGTTTATATTCTTGAGATGTTGATTGACAGTATGATGTGAGAGAACAATTTGGGCAATGTGTAAAGAATAGTAAAGAATAGTGATAGTAAGTAAGACACATAAAATTTTTCTAACATGTTCCATGTGTCATTCCTCAACATTTAATCATTTCCAAGCATTTTTCACATATTCTATAAGCAACTAAATAATTTGTGGACAGTTGCAAGTATATAGGGTTGTTGGTTGAGTTGTGCAAACAAATGGAAAATATCTAGGAGTAGTTTGACCTAGTTTTTAAGTAGTTGCAAGCTTGTACGAGCTGTTTGTGAAGCCTTGATGGTAGAAGAGGTCAAGAAAGGACTTTTTCACCACTCAAACAACTTTTTGGAGCAATTTTGAGGGATGAAAAGTAGGCATATCTATTTTGGACGACCAAAGGAGGTTTGAATCAAAAAGCACATGTTCCATCTTCTTGTAGCTGCTGAACAACATAAAGGAAAACCTATGGGAAGATTTTTATCTAGTTATTTTTCTCTCCAAGCATTTATTGTAACTTTTGGAGTTCTTCATGCTAGACAACAGTTGTAGCTCATTTTTAGACTTATGTACAACTGTGTAAGCACATCTTTTATTAATAAAATTCGGTTGTTTTTCCTTTTCCATGGTTGTTTCATTGTGTGTGTATGAATGTTTGATACTTATTTGTGTGATTTTTATGTATAAATCCTCAATTTCATTGTCTCATTTCAACACCTTTAAGTAGAAAGCATGTATTATATAGGCCATAAGTTATACCACTGACATTTACACTCTTTATTTGTGAAAGATATATATAGTCCTCCTGCTAAAGTTGTAAACATATCAACTTTCTTGTGAAATACTGCTGTATAAGCCTTCCAAACAATTGAATTGTGTGAATTTTAGCTGGATTTTTTGGAAATTATGTGTTAAAATAGCCGTGTAGGTTTGAAAACATTTTTGGTATATCACCTCTTAAAGTTTTGGTTTCATTTTCATGTTATCCTTCTCTCTTTTCCTCAACGAGCATTAGTTTAGTTAGTTTAGGTGATAGTTCCAAGGGAACCAACCTTCTCTGGAGGTTCTCTTCCATCATAGGTGACCCACAAACCTAGAAGAGATCCAATGTTTCACCACTAGGCTGAGTTTTGCAACTTAGCAAGGGTGCATTATTTGGTGATTATAGATTTACAAAAGGAACTCAAGCAGATTGGAGTTTTGAGCATGCACTTGCGACATGAAGTGCTCACCAATAATATTGCATATGACTTCTTCCACATCGTTGGAGATGATGAAGACCTGCCTTAGTTGGTCCAATACCAACCTATGAACAACACTGCATTTGACACCTTCCATGACTAGGAAATCACTCTTCATTACCACTTCACTTGATGAGCTCGACATACTTGAAGAAGTAATCAACATTGTGTAGAATGAATAGTGGTGAAGAGGATTTATAGAGTGAAAGAGGCAAATTGGTGGAGCTTATTTGGAAGCAATGGATGATGAAGTACACACAAATTTATTTAAACTTAATTAACCCAAGGAAGGTGATGTGATAGAGATCTAATGGGTTGGATTCAAACAATCCTCATCATTTAAAAAAACTACACAAAACGATCTTAGGTGGAGTATCAACAATCACCAGAAAGTGAAGGTGGTAGACATTTAACATGAGAGAATGCCATGTGGTTTGATTACAATAAGCAATGATTCATCCCCCTATCATATCAATTAGGAAATGGGATGTAACCATAACCATCCCAAAAAATAGCAATTAATGAAGGAGTTGTCATAATATGACAAGGTTAGTCAATTTCTGGCCAATTTTTTATTCAGCTAGATAGTGGTTAGCGTCCAAGAATTAGTTTCAAGAAATCCTAACCATTACAATATTTGAGTTTAAGTATTTAGTTGTAAGATGTTTCAAGGATCTAGCATTTTGATCCCCTTTGCACTGTGATGTATGAGTGAGAATCGATCATAATAAAGGATCAAGTTTTTTAGTTTTAATTCATTTTCTATGAATTTTATTATCTATGTGTGCAATAATTATGAATTAGATGTTAATGTTTGTGAGTCATTCTATGAGCTTTGAAAAGAATTTGGATATTCCTTCCCTTTGAGGATGTGCTATTCAGTGGCATTCAATTCATTTTAGTTTTAGTAAGTGGTTGAAATTGTACTAGGTTAAGTCAACAAGTGTTAGTAATCTGATTCGTGAGTCATGATATTAATTATTTTCTAGTCCTTTTCATTTCAACATATTAGTTTAATTTCAAACATTTCTCTTTGTGCTTGTATTTTGGCTATGAGCAAGTGTTAGTTTTCCTTTCCTGCTTTGTAATAACCCATTCTAATTATTACTTAATTATATTATTGCAAATGTCATTATGAATATTTAATTTTAAAAAGACATAACTAAGCAACTATTTTCAATCATAGCAACACATGTCGAATTAAAACGAGTCAAATGTATATATATATATATTCAATTTCAATGTCAATTACAATATCCAAGTTGACTTGGCTTATAGGGCCACAAAGTCAATACAATGTATAAAATTTTACATCAAGTTACATCATAGACCATGATAGTCTTGAAAACATCCAAGGTTTCCTCTTGATGCTTCTTGTGGTGCAGGGGAACCTACACCTTGGAATGAAAGGGAAAAGAGTCCTTGAAGGTTCAACAAATTTCATGATGACAATGAATTCTAGGATGGAATAAGAATGTTTTGTGCTTATTTAGGCTTAATAAGGTCTAAAAAAGACCAATAATAATGTAATTGGGAGCACCTTGGGGTCTCCATGCCTCTTGGAGGTATTGTTTGTTTTTTTTTATGTGTTGTCAAGAAGTTTGGGATGTAATAAGGTTCCAAGAACCATCTTTCATGTCTTGTAACAAGTTTTGGGTTTGAAGTCAAGTCTAGTTGTAAGAACAAGGTCTCCTTCCTCACCATGTGAACTTGGTGCATCTAAGCAATTTAAGGAATTAAGATGCCTTGGTGCAACCAGGTATTTGAGGGGAGTCTCCTTGATGTTTTTGATGTGTTTTGTGGTGTTTTAACACCTTTTAAATGTTTATTGTAAGTGGGCTTCTTGAGAGTAGTATAAATTGCCTTAACTAGGCAATTAGGAGTCTAGTTTGGAATATTTTAAAAATTAGTTGTTTCCAACATCCAACTAATTCAAAAATCAGTTGGAGGGATTTGGAAAGAGGTTTCAAAGGTTGAAATAGGCCTCTTTTGGTCGAGGCATGTTGATTCTGAAGTTTGGAGAAAGTTTGAATAAAAAGAAACCCTGTTTTCCTTCATTTTCTGTGTGTAAAATTGCTGCTAAAACGCGTGGTACGGAATTATTATGTACTGTACAGGCTGAAGACCATAATGGATCGATAGATAATTGAACTACCTTTCTTTTGGTGGTGGTTTGAGCCTTTTTCATTAAGAATTGAAAGAGATATTCGCGTTTTACTGAAAGTGGTCTGGAAAACCCTCAAAATTCAGGTTTGGTCTAAAAAGCTTTATAACTCGCCTTCTCCACTTGCTCATGGCCTGATTTTTGGTGGGAAGGTGAGGAAGATCATGTACTTTATGTTCTTGAAGGTCTTGGAGGATGGAAGGGGTTCTGGTGCAAATTTTGAGCAACCCTAGGCTTGGCATCTCTATGTGACAAGCCAAAATTTGTTGCAAAAATCTGATTTGAGGTAAGATTTGTGAGTTTTCTGTTTTGTGTTGCTTGGGATCAGTTGGAATGAGTTTATTGAAGGTATAGGAATGCATTCATTGGCTTAGGGGTGTTGGGGTGTGCCAAGGTAACCATACTTGCATTGAAAAGTGTCTTTTAGGCCTCCTTGTAGCATTATAAAACATGTCATTTGTTGCCCTTTGTGTTGGAGTCAAAACTTGTGGTTTTGGGGGTTTGTGGAGGATAGTATCAAGTGTCAAAAACCAGTGAGTTTGGCCTGGTTTCATTCACTAGAAGGATTTTATGTTGACTGTCCCATTAGATAGGGCTACAAGGGCTACAAGGCATAATATGGCAGCAATAGATGAAAGAGTGTTCCAAAGTGAGAAGTCTTGTTTGTTGGCTTAGTTTAGCCATGTTAAGAGATTATGAGTCATTTCCAAGCCTCCTGATTGTATTTGGGTGTGTGGAGTTAAAATAATGCTTAATTTTCTCATTAGTTGATGGTGTATTAAGGAGTTTATTTGAGCATATTTGAGAGAAGCTCTTAAGAGACTGTCTTCCCCTGCCACTCTACATCATAGTGGTATCAGAGCAAGGGAATAGATCTTGTGTTGTTTTCAGATTGGTTTTGCAGGTTGGTGAAGAGATAGGATTGTGAAAATGCCACCCAAAGGAAGTGTAGTTGCAAGGAAAATTGACACTCATGACAGGGAGATAGAAGCCTTAAAAAGAGAGATGGCTGCTTGGAAGGAAAAGCATAGAGTGGAAGAGGATGTGAGTGAAACTGAAGAGGAAGAAGAAGCTCTTGGTGAAGAAGAGGAGATGGACCCTGATGATGCAAGAACAATCAAGCTTTTGAAGGCTGTGAAGAAGGAGGGACATGGCAAAATAGATGTTCCTATGTATGGAGGAAAACTTGATAGTGAAGAGCTCCTAGATTGGATTGGGGCTATGGAAAACTACTTTGATAGTGAAGATGTTGATGAAGGACTTAAGGTGAAGAGGGCCAAAACAAGATTGAAGGGGAATGCCTTGGTATGGTGGAATTTTGTGCAAGAGGAAAGGGAGAGACAAGGAAAGAGAAAGATCATTTCATGGGAAAGGATGAAGGCTAAAATGAAAGGTAAATTTCTCCCTTGTGATTACAATGTTCAATTACTTAAAAAGTTGCAAAATCTTAGACAAAAAGATTTGGATGTGCAATCATATACTGAAGAATTTTATAAGTTGAGCATAAGAACTAAGCATGAAGAAGATGAAGATGAAATGGTTGCTAGGTACTTGAATGGCTTGAGGTATAACATCCAGGATGAGATCAGCATTTTGGCACCTAAATCAGTTGAACAATGCTTTCAAATGGCTATGAGGGCAGAAGAGAAATTGAAGAGAAGACAAGAGAAGGCAGCAAGAGGAAGAGGCAACACATCTAGGGGCAGAGGTACAAGTTCAACATCAAGGCAACCTAAAGAAGATCATGAAGATGCTGATAAGAACAAGGACCAAGTTCCTGAAGCAAGAGGAGGATGGAGAGGAGGAAGAAGCAGCTTTAGATCAAGAAAAGATTATAGTGAGTTCTCAGGAAGATGCTATAGGTGTAATGAGTTTGGACACCCATCATTCAAGTGTCCTGAAAGGTTTAGTACTAGTGCAAGTGGGAGTGAAAGGAAAGGTGATAAAAGAGTTCAATATGTGCAAGGAGATGAAGAAGAGAGTGTGAGTTCACCAAGCAGACCTGCAGATCCAGAAGTAGGGGAAGCACTCATGGTAAGAAGGACCTTGCTGCAGGGACAAAAAGAAGAAGATCTGAGCCAAAGGAGGAGTCTCTTTAGAACAACATGCAAAAGCAAAGGGAAGGTATGTCAAGTTGTAATTGATTCTGGCTCTCAAGATAATATGGTTTCTAGGGAGATGGTAGATAAGTTGGGTTTAGAAAGAATCCCACATGTTGCACCTTACAAAGTTTCTTGGGTCAATGATAGCCAAAGTCTAATAGTAAATGAACAAGCCTATGTGGATTTCCAGATTGGGGAGTATAAGGATAGAGTCCTATGTGATATTTTGCCAATGGACTGTTGTCATCTGCTTTTGGGAAGGCCATGGCAATTTGATAGAAAAACCCTATATGATGGTTGGGAAAACACCTATACAATAAGGAAAGATGGTGAGAGTTTTAAACTAACTCCTTTACAAGGTAGTGCAAGAGATAAAGGAAAAAGTAAAGTTGTCATTTTGGGTAAGAAGGAGCCTTTAAGGCCTGAGAACAGTAAGTCTGATGTAATTGTAGGTTTGGAGCAGGTTGATGGTGTTGTGACAGTATGGAAGGCATCTACAAATAGTGTTAGGGCAATGGAAGGTTTGTTTTTGCAAAAGGCAGAGAAAGCACTCTTGCCTAAGTCTAATCTTGTTAAGCTGAATGATGGGAGGACAGTAAGGAGTTTAGTTTTACAAGGAGTAAGTGATAAATTCACATCAAAGTCTGATATAGTCAAAGAGAATGCTGATAGGAAAGTGCATAAGTATGGAAGACTGAGTGAAGTGTTTGGAAAATAGGAAGAGCTTATTGTGGGGACCATTGTGTGTCCTATAAGCATGAGCTATGGTGACAAACATGTGAACTTTGCAAGCATAAGGGCTGGTGAGTCTGATAAAATAGTGATACAGGGCAATGACAGTGAACAAGGTCTAATCACAGTGAGGAAAGAACAAGTGGAACAAAGGTGCAAAGGTCTGATGACAGTGAAGAGAGGGCAGATTATGGAAGAAAAAATGCATGGATACAAGTGTGGAGATGGAACAAGGAAGAAGGTAGAACACTATGTTTCTAACCCTTGTTTGTTTGCAGGTATAAGGGCTAGGAGGATATCAAATTTTGATCCAGGTGTGAGGAAAAGGCAAGTAGCAGGTCTGGATATGCATGGAGCAGCAATGTGGAGACAAAGAGCCAGATTTTACTCTTGGGACAAGAGTTTTCCTATGGGGGGGTGTATGGTGCAGGGGAACCTACACCTTGGAATGAAAGGGAAAAGAGTCCTTGAAGGTTCAACAAATTTCATGATGACAATGAATTCTAGGATGGAATAAGAATGTTTTGTGCTTATTTAGGCTTAATAAGGTCTAAAAAAGACCAATAATAATGTAATTGGGAGCACCTTGGGGTCTCCATGCCTCTTGGAGGTATTGTTTGTTTTTTTTTATGTGTTGTCAAGAAGTTTGGGATGTAATAAGGTTCCAAGAACCATCTTTCATGTCTTGTAACAAGTTTTGGGTTTGAAGTCAAGTCTAGTTGTAAGAACAAGGTCTCCTTCCTCACCATGTGAACTTGGTGCATCTAAGCAATTTAAGGAATTAAGATGCCTTGGTGCAACCAGGTATTTGAGGGGAGTCTCCTTGATGTTTTTGATGTGTTTTGTGGTGTTTTAACACCTTTTAAATGTTTATTGTAAGTGGGCTTCTTGAGAGTAGTATAAATTGCCTTAACTAGGCAATTAGGAGTCTAGTTTGGAATATTTTAAAAATTAGTTGTTTCCAACATCCAACTAATTCAAAAATCAGTTGGAGGGATTTGGAAAGAGGTTTCAAAGGTTGAAATAGGCCTCTTTTGGTCGAGGCATGTTGATTCTGAAGTTTGGAGAAAGTTTGAATAAAAAGAAACCCTGTTTTCCTTCATTTTCTGTGTGTAAAATTGCTGCTAAAACACGTGGTACGGAATTATTATGTACTGTACAGGCTGAAGACCATAATGGATCGATAGATAATTGAACTACCTTTCTTTTGGTGGTGGTTTGAGCCTTTTTCATTAAGAATTGAAAGAGATATTCGCGTTTTACTGAAAGTGGTCTGGAAAACCCTCAAAATTCAGGTTTGGTCTAAAAAGCTTTATAACTCGCCTTCTCCACTTGCTCATGGCCTGATTTTTGGTGGGAAGGCGAGGAAGATCATGTAATTTATGTTATTGAAGGTCTTGGAGGATGGAAGGGGTTCTGGTGCAACTTTTGAGCAACCCTAGGCTTGGCATCTCTATGTGACAAGCCAAAATTTGTTGCAAAAATCTGATTTGAGGTAAGATTTGTGAGTTTTCTGTTTTGTGTTGCTTGGGATCAGTTGGAATGAGTTTATTGAAGGTATAGGAATGCATTCATTGGCTTAGGGGTGTTGGGGTGTGCCAAGGTAACCATACTTGCATTGAAAAGTGTCTTTTAGGCCTCCTTGTAGCATTATAAAACATGTCATTTGTTGCCCTTTGTGTTGGAGTCAAAACTTGTGGTTTTGAGGGTTTGTGGAGGATAGTATCAAGTGTCAAAAACCAGTGAGTTTGGCCTGGTTTCATTCACTAGAAGGATTTTATGTTGACTGTCCCATTAGATAGGGCTACAAGGGCTACAAGGCATAATATGGCAGCAATAGATGAAAGAGTGTTCCAAAGTGAGAAGTCTTGTTTGTTGGCTTAGTTTAGCCATGTTAAGAGATTATGAGTCATTTCCAAGCCTCCTGATTGTATTTGGGTGTGTGGAGTTAAAATAATGCTTAATTTGCTCATTAGTTGATGGTGTATTAAGGAGTTTATTTGAGCATATTTGAGAGAAGCTCTTAAGAGACTGTCTTCCCCTGCCACTCTACATCTTTGGTGGATGAGAACATGATTGAAGTGCTTTACCACCCAACCATGAAGCATATGCTTCCCTAGGATTCTTCCAACTTGAAGAATACCTAACTCTGCATGAAAATTTTAGCAAGATAACAATCTACAAGGTGGAATCTAGTGTGTGCCCATACATCAACATGCATATCTATCTATGATTATAAAAATGCAAGATCTATTATAGGAATGGAAGAGACTATTATCACAAAGTCCATACATACATAATGGGCTAATTGCTTGGCCAAACATAAAAATTAAGTTGCAACATCAAACAATAGGTTTTGGATAAAGAAAAAACCTATACTCTTTGAACTCCATTTAGGAACCCATCCCAAAAGGTAACTTTCAACAACACAATTATCCCTCAACAACTATTTACCTCTAGTAGCATCTACCTTGAGGTGCTCTAGTCTACTTAGGTGTTGTTGTTCTATTCAAACAAGAGAAAATTCTTTACACACATATCTTAAAAAAAAAGTAATTTAGTCTACTTATTTATTTGTCTTATATAAAATCAGAAAAATGAATCAAATGGAACTATTCAATATATTATCCATTCATCTCATACACATGTCACATGATTACATTCTACATAATTTAGTATTCATTAAGAATAAATAGATGAGTAACAAAATAAGGTATGTCACAAGTATGTGTATGTACGTCGACAAAGGTCTGTGTGCATACACATATATGTGGTAACTTAATTTATGTATTTGTGCATACATTATGAAATAAAAACTATTATATCAGATTGCTTTCAAAATAATGTTATAGATTGACATATCATTTGTCAATAATTCAAGAAGTAAATTTTCATTTTGAGAAATGAGAACAAATGTGTTTGAATAGTTCCCACATATTGATATGCTATTTGTATCAAAACAAATGTTGTTTATAGGAAAAAAATGTTGTTTATAACAAACAATGTTGTTTATAGCAAAAACAATGCTATTTATAACAAAACGATGTTGTTTATAGAAAAAGAAATACTGTTTATAACAAAAAAAATTTGTTTATAGTAAAAAAAATACCGTTTATAACAAAACGATGTTGTTTATGGTAAAACTAATGCTGTTTATATCAAAACAATGTTGGTTTTTAGAAGTTTACAATTACTATGCCAATATGTTTTGTTAACAATTTTGTGTTTCTCCAGTGTTCAATATATTCGAGTCTCATCTAAGGACCCTCAATTATTTAATTACTATCATGGTCAAAGATCGAAAATGACTTCACTTTCATTCTCATGTTTTTATTCAAATCTCTTTCATTATGAGAATAGTTGTATATAGGTATACATATAAAGAAAATAACCAATTTATACTGATATTGTTTATGGCAAGGTAATAAAAATAAAAAAACACACTGGTCATTTAACATCAATAATATTTTACACGTAAACATGGAATCAATCTTAACATGGCTTAGGTTTGAAGAACTTGCATTCCCTGATATAAACAAATTTATGTCATTGTCATTCTATGGAATGACCAACAGTCAGTTGATTGTCACTTAGCATTTAACAATAGCTGAGGCAAAAGCCTTACATGCCAACCATGGGCTTGGTTATATTCATCCAAAGGATGATATGGGTATCATTCACAGAGAATGATAGTTTACATACTATACATGCAAGCATATAGATAAAACGTTTCATCGTTTTTCCATCATCCTTTATGGATGAGGCACGATGATACCATAATAACGCTATGACATAGTAAAAGATAACACAACTGGAAGGAATAATAATATCATATTACAACAATGGGAAATATAAGCCCCACCATTACTTACTACGAAGAGGCAATAATAATACAGTAATGACACCCATCGATCGATGGTTCTCGTACCCATATGGGCAGCCATCAAAGGCATTCTATCATATAGAGTATGGTATAACATAAGATATAAATGAAATATTTTCTGCCCACCCTTAGATGGGGCAACAATGATTTAAAAACCGTTCCATTTCAAATCATAGGGTATCGGTTCACCCAATTGGCCATGTGATTGGCTAAAGATATTCACAACAGATACATAAAATGGCAACATCATAAAACTTATAGGGTATGAATAATCAACATTCACGCCATTAGTGAAGCATGCACAAAGCATGTTTGAGCAAAGAAAATGGCCAACATCACCTTGCTTACATTATAAAGTATATCAAATTCATTCAAGGGAATTGCATAAAGAAAATCAACAGACTAATTTAATCTGATTCTATAGAATTGTCGATATAAACAATCATATTGTGCTTAAGAATAGATGAACCTGGAAAATGAAAGCATTTCAAAGTAAAAATCATCAAATACCTCTAATTATGAGGATTTTTCCCTCGGCTTTTCCTCAAGGCTCTAAGAACCAACCATTCTCTCTCAATTGGCGTCGATGATATGTTATAAAAAATGACAACTTTCTTTCTTTTTCCTTTTCCTCCACTAAAGGGTACATTTCAAATCTTAATGGTCATTAATGTTTAGCTACTCCCATACATCAAATTTGAATACTTTCGTTAAATTTTATTGCAGGCCATGACCTCATGAGATCTTTCTCATGATATTATTTGAATTCTATAAATTCGATAGTGATAATTTCAATTCCAAATTCAATTTTTTTAAAGAAATATAAATTTATATATATGTATATATATTATATATTTTTATATTTATATATATTTGCACACATATGTACATTCTTCGATATATATATATATATATTTGTTTATAGATGTTTATATGTTCATATATCAACATTTAAATAAAAATGAACTTTTATTTTATTTCGAGCATTAATGTTTAAATGAAGTGGCTTTTCTTATCCTTTAAATAAGCCTTTTTGAAATAGACACATTCATTTAAATTTTCAAAACACAAGATCAAGACAGACATTAAATAAGAATTTCACATGTATTTCATTTCACAAGTCTACCTTTTCAATCATCGAATAATTTCAAGCCAAATTAATATAATCTCCTATATGAATTTCAAATGCAATCATCATACCATTTTGTGGTGTTTGCACCCATATTCCATCAAGCTTACCGTTCGATTTGGCTAAACAATCCTACTTCAACCATGTTCTCATCCTTCAACCTGTTATCCTGCAATTTCACACACTTGCAGTTACACAGTTCATTAGTAATGTTCAATCATGATAAAACATAAGATAGTTCAAAAGATCACATGGCGAAAATATAGTCAAATTATTTCAACACTTTATAAATATCAAATTTTCATTCAACATATTAAATTTCCTCAATAATTCAATTTATCATATTATAAATTAAATGCAAATAAAATTGGGTTATGACATCCTTCCCCTCTTGGAAGAGATATCACCCCAATGTCTATTTAATCAAAATTTAAAGCATATATGTCTATTTCAACATCATATCATAATGTTACAAGCCAAAGCATTATAATATTCAATCTAAAATTTTCAAACAAAATTATCAAAGTCTCTTTCTAAGAAAGCAAATGTGGGAAGGAGCATTCTATTTCTTCCACATCCTCCCAAGCAGCACTGTCTTCTGAGTACTGGTCCCATTGGACCTTAAACTAAGCAATATATCTGCTTTGAAACTTAACATTGCATCTATCCATGATTCTAATTGGCTCCACTATCTTCACTCTTAGGTCCTGTACCTGCAAGGATTGCCAATCAAGCACATGAGCTACATCAGGATGATATGGCTTAAGCAAAGAAACATGAAACACATTATGAAGTCGAGCTAGAGTAGGTGGTATAGCAAGTCTATAAGCAACTAGATTGATTACTTCTAAGACTTCAAATGGACCCACATATCTTGGGGCTAACTTGGAAGACTTTCCAAAGGCAATGGAACTTTTATGGGGCTTGACTCTTAAGAAAACTTTATCCCCTACTGCAAACTGTCTAAAAGATCTATTCTTGTCAGCATAACTTTTTTGTTGGTCTACCACCTCCTTCAGTCTGCTCTTAATAAATCTCATTTGTTTTTCCATCTCCTTGAGAATTTTAGGTCCTACTATGATCCTATCTTCCAATCTATCCCAATTGATGGGTGTTCGACACTTTCACTCATAAAGAGCTTCAAATGGTGCCATACCTAGAGATGTGTGATAAGAGTTATTATAAGAAAACTCTACCAATTGTAAGTATTCTTCCCACTTATATTTTGGGTCCATACAATACATTTGGAGGAGGTATTCAATACCTAACTCACCCTCTCTCTCTTCCCATCAATCTAAGGATGATGAGTTGAAATTCAACTTGGTTCCCAATGTGACATTCAGGGTCATCCAAAATCTTGAGGTCATTCAAGTGTCTCTATCAGAAATGATAGTCTTTGACACTCCATGTAAGTGAAATATCTCATGGAAAAATTTCTTGACCAGGGTCAACGATCCATCCTTAAGATTTCCTGGAATGAAGTTTTCCACCTTGGTCAACTTATTGATCACAACCAAGATAACATCATGCCGATTCTTGCTCAAGGGTAACCCCTGTGCGAAATCCATATTGATCACCTGCCATTTATACTCAGGTATTTCATGAGGATATAATAGCCCTGCTAGATGTGCATGCTCAACCTTGACTCACTAGCACTCTAAGCATCCAACTACGTACTCCACTACATCCTTCTTGAGTTTATGCCAAAAGTACAAAGTTTTCAATTTTGTGATAATCTTGGATACTTTGGGATGTCCTGAATAAGGTGCATTATGAACCTCTTCTAGAACCAACTTTCTCAGCTCTCTAGAGTTTGGAATGCACATTCTTCTTTGGTATCTCAAAATTCCATCCATTTCAATCTCGTACCCATCAAACTGATGATTTGATGTATTCTCTACTAGGGCGCTCTTCACTCTTTCATAGTGATCATCCCATGGAAAATGTTGTATCACTTGTCTCAAATTATACCTTTTCAAGATCATGGCTGCCATATGTCTTCATCTACTAGGAGCATCAACCACTCTATTCTATTTCCATTTTATGTACTCAATTCTGAAGTCATACTCACTAAGGAATTCCAACTAACTTCTCTTCCATGCATTAAGGTTTGGTTGAGTGAAAATGTATCTCAATACCAAGTGGTCTATCTTGAGATCAAATGGCTTCCCTAAGAGGTAATGCCTCCACATTTGAAAGAAATGAACTATTGCAACCAACTCTAAATCATGCGATGCATAATTCACCTTGTGTTGTTTAAGCTTCCTTGATTCATACACTACCACTTTTCCATCTTGCATTAGCACTTCTCCCAATCCCTCCCCTGAAGCATCTATGATTACACTAAATCTTCCATTAGGATCAGGGATGGTCAACACTGGTGCTATTGTGATCCTCTCCTTCAGGAGTTGGAATTCTTGTTCACACTTCTTGATCCATTTGAATTATGTTCCCTTTCTTTGGAGTGACATGATTGGAGATGCAATTTGGGAGAACCCTTGCACAAACTTCCAGTAATATCCTATGAGGCC
>VDFB02123332.1:0-23377 GCA_007258455.2 Sequoia sempervirens | reverse complement strand
TCAAGAAAACGCAAAAATTTTGAGGAAATGTTAGAAATGTTGATGTCAAGCCCTCCTAGCACCAAATGTGCGAACCCTTTTCCTAGTACCTGCAAAACAACATGAATAAACGAGTTAGACAAGGAATTACAAGCTAAAAGAAGGATTCCCCATGAAATCCATTTGCAAACTCAAAATAGGAAAGAAAATATTGAAGAACACAAAGCAAATGACAAAACTAGATTTAATCCTAATTAAAGAAGCAAACACTTGATCCCATGGGGGAATTGGTGCCAATTTGATGTGAAAATTGGCCCTTTCCCAATTCCTATGATGCAAGATTCGAATGTTGAAGAGATTGTTGATCCACTTTTGATGAAAAGATGAGAACTCCAAGCCAAATCTGCAAAAAGCCTAACTAGGAATTCGAATGATGTATGGAAATGGCTAAGTATTTTAGCATGGTAACTTTGCTTGGATTGTGGATGATAAAATGAGGAGAGGAGCTCTTCATTTATAGGATTTCAAGATGGATGAATGCCCAAATTTGAGCAATGTGGGATTAACATTCATCCAATGATATGGTGCCACTTGTCAAGCTATGAATGGATGATGGTTGTGCAAGATTTGGGGTTTGTGCCAATAAATGCCAATATTTGAAATTCAAATTTGTTGAAATGACATGTAAGAGGGAAGGGAAAATGCAATAAATGCCACTTGGCTCAAGGCAAATGACATGTAAGATGAATTTATTGCCTTGTTGGATGTACATGTTGACTTGGAATTTTTGAATCAAATTGAGAGAATATTCCAAAAAGATGCCATGTGAGGAAAATAGAGATTTAATAAATGAATTAAATCTATTTTCATGCAATTTGAATTATCTAAAGGATGTGACATGATTAGATTAAATTAATCAAGGGTTAATTAATTTAATAGAGATTAGATGATGTGACTTATTTGACATAGATTTATGGATTTATTTAAATCAGATAAGAGAGGAATGTGATAAGAGGCTAATTAAATAAAGATTTTGATTTATTTAATTAAAAGGGATGGTGTTAGATTAAATCAAATAAGGTTTTAATTTATTTAATTTAATGGATAGACTTTAGAAATTTAATCAAATAAATTGATTATTTAATTAAATAGGATAATTAGATCTGATGGATTGATTTAATTAACAAGAGAAAGTGACTTAATTAGACAAAATGATTTATTTAATTAAGAGATGAATATTGATGAATTTAATCGATAAGGGAATTTGATTAAACGGTTAGACCGAGGGATGATTTAGAAGAAATGATGTTAGTAAGTCGATTGAATGCACGATGTCAATTAGTATATTTTGATGTCTATAGAATATATTCTTCCTTTATTCTCAACTGATGGTATCCCGACCTCAGATCAATTTTGGAGAACATTGTCACTCCCTTCATTTGATCAAACAAATCCTCGATCCTCAGAAGTGGATATTGATTCTTGATGGTCACCTTATTCAACATCTGATAGTCTATACATAGATGCAAGGTTCCATCCTTCTTTTTGATGAAGATAACTGGTGCTCCCCAAGGAGACACACTGGGCCTTATGAGCCCTTTGTTCAACAATTCCATTAATTGAGCCTTCATCTCATAGAGTTCGGTGGTGGTCATCCAATAAGGTGCTTTGGATTGAGGCTCAACTCCTGGTACAAGGTCAATAGAGAAGTCAAATTCCTGTTTTGGAGGTAACTCTGTAAGTTCATCAAGGAATAAATATCGAAACTCCATGGGAATAGGGTAGTCATCTAGATACAATTCCTTGAATTCAGGGTTACTAATATGCACAACATAAATAGCACATCCCTTTTGATGAGCATTTTTGATATGCATAGGAGAGATCTATCTAAGCTCTAAGGGTCTTTGCATCCCACAAATCTTGACCGCATTCCCAAAATCATCTAGGCAATTAACTACCTTATCCTCACAGTTCACTATAGGATTATGCTTAGTTAACCAGTTAATTCCCAAAATTTCATCATATGATCCTAAGAGTGCCACATACAGGTTGACCTAGTTCTAGAAGGTTGGAAGTTCTAACTCACTGCAAAAGGGATAGGTATCTACCCTTCACTCTGCTTGGTTCCCATATTTGACTATCCATGAATTTTCCATGTATCCAGGTCTAATAGGTATCTTAGATATTACTTTGGGGTCTATGAAACATTCAATAGCTCCAATATCAATTAAAATAGAGACAATTTGGCCATAGAGCTTACTCGTCAACTAAATTGGTGAAGCCTGATACTCTACCTGCTTATTGTCCACTACAGTGTGGATCTAATGATGATGAGACTATTGATAGTTTCCTTCCCTTCATGACTTTGACCGCAGTGGACAATTTGAGGCATAATGATTGCCTCCACAAGTATAGCACCTATCGTGAGGCCATTTGTGACCTCCTAGCTTGTCTTCTCTAAAACCCTTCTACTTTTGGTTGTCTTTGCCTTTGTTATTATTTTCCTTCTTGTTCTTTCCACCATTACCACCTTCACCTTTTTTCTGTGACTCACTTACCCTCTTGAGATTATGGATTTGATGTTTCTTGTCTCCTTTATGAAACTTCTTGTTCCCATATCATGAATTAGGATTTTAATTGTTATAGAGGTTGGATAACTACTGCAGTTTTTGCTCCTATTTGGTGGCCTTTAAGAAAACTTCGTTCATGGTCAGAGGATCATGCATGTCCACTTCTACTCCAATGTGGGGCCTAAGTCCCAATATGAACTTTTAGATATGGAAATGTTCATCTCCATGATATTGGGGCACATACTTCAATAGGTTGGTGAAATTTTCCCATTATTGGGTCACAATCATGCTCCCATGAGTTAGATTTTGGAATTTTGTCACCCTCTTATCGAAAAAGAGCTACGGTAACCATCTCTTCCTAAAATATTGGAGGAAGAGTTCCTAAGTAATCTCAAAAAGTTGAAGATTCCTTTCTAACTTTTCATTGTCCCACCAAGTAGCTGCTTCACCTGAAAGCTGATACATAGCCCATGCAGCCTTAGTCTGATGGAATAAGTTACAGATTCCAAAATATTTCTCCATCTCAATGATCCATGACTTAGCTCCTGCTTTGATGGCTTTACCATCAAACTTAGGCAGTGCTACTCTTTTGATATTTTTTCTAAGTTCTTCCTCAATTCAACCTCGTAGGCCTTCTCCTAGACCACCGTCCCCCTAATTGACTTTTTCATTCCTGTGAACTCAGTCCTCAAGTGCCACTCAAACCTCATGTTCTATGTAATCCATATAAGCCTCTTTGTTGTTTAGAAGCTCTAGAATATGTTCTAGACTCTTGTTTGGTCCATTAGATAACCCACTACCACCTATCTCTTGTCCGATGGTCACCATATTAGCTTACACTTGACCCACATCACATGTCACATCTCTCATAACTTAACACTGGGTTTGACACGTAAACATTATTATTCTACATAACATTACATACACATGCATATATCACTCATTCATTAAGGACATACACATTCATTCAAAATATCCATATTTGAAGTTCTTTATTTGAACACACCAAAAATAACACCTTTCTTTATTTATATTAGGTGTGGGTCAATAGACCCTTATTTACAAAAGCTTCTTGTTACAATAGTCAGTTTTCTTATTCTCAGAGAGAGGACACTCCTCTAGGTCCTTGTTAGAATTTATATCAATTTTCTCAGAAGAGGAGGGTTGAGCATGTAGGCTCTCCTTTTCCTCCTTAGTTAATAAGGGTACATTTGGTCCACACCCAGGGGACAATCTTTGATCGGGGGGAGCTTCTTAATCTTAGGAGTACACTTCGAATCCTCAATCTTCTTGCCCCTCTCTAGCTTAAGTTGTGTGAGGACTTGAGATAGAGTCTCATCATCAGGAATCTCATATTGAACATCAGTTTTGGTGTTTTCTTCCATTAAGACTTTCTTGTTTGAGGTCCTAATAGTCTTACCTTTCTTTCATCTTGACTTAGACCTTCCCATACCTTCATTTAATCTAGGTTCGGTCAATTCTCAAGACAACTCAATTTGGTCAAGGGTCAACTATCCCCTAGTCAAGGCTATTGTGGACTCCAAAAGGCCTAGAGTTGAACCCTAAGCTCTGATACCAAATGTAATAACCCATTCTAAGTATTACTTAATTATATTATTGCAAATGACATTATAAATATTTAATTTTAAAAAGACATAACTAAGAAACTATTTTCAATCATAGCAACACATTTATAATTAAAATGAGTCAAATCTATCTATATATATTCAATTTCAATGTCAATTACAATATCCAAGTTGACTTGGCTCATAGGGCCACAAAGTCAATACAATGTATAAAATTTTACATCAGGTTACATCATAGACCATGATAGTCTTGAAAAAATTCAAGGTTTCCTCTTGACACTTACCCCCACTAGTGGATGAGAACATGATTGAAGTGCTTTACCACCCAACCATGAAGCATATGCTTCCCTAGGATTCTTCCAACTTGAAGAATACCTGACTCTGCATGAAAAGTTTAGCAAGATAACAATCTACAAGGTGGAATCTAGTGTGTGCCCATACATCAACATGCATATCTATCTATGATTAGAAAAGTGCAAGATCTATTATAGGAATGGAAGAGACTATTATCACAAAGTCCATACATACATAATGGGATAATTGCTTGGTCAAGCATAAAAATTAAGTTGCAACATCAAATGATAGGTTTTGGATAAAGCAAAAACCTATACTCTTTGAACTCCAATTCAACACCCATCCCAGAAAGTAACTTTCAACAACGCAGTTATCTCCTAGCAACTATCTACCCTCTAGCAGCATCTACCCTGAAGTGCTCTAGTCTACTTAGATGTTGTTGTTCTATTCAAACAAGAGAATATTATTTACACACATATCTTCAAAAAAAAGTAATTTAATCTACTTATTTCTTTGTCTTATATAAAATCAGAAAAATGAATCAAACGGAATTGTTCAATATATTATCCATTCATCCCATACACATGTCACATGATTACATTCTACATAATTTAGAATTCATTAAGAATAAATAGATAAGTAACAAAATAAGGTATTCCACAAGTATGTGTATGTACGTAGAAAAAGGTCTATGTGAATACACATATATGTGCCAACTTAAGTTATTTATTTGTGAATACATTCTAAAATAAAAACCATTATATCAAGTTACTTTCAAAATAATGTTACAGATTGACATATCATTTGTCAATAATTCAAGAAAATGGCCAACATGTCCTTGATTACAATATAAATTATATCAAATTCATTCAAAGGAATTGAATAAAGAAAATCAACAAACTAATTTAATCTGATTCTATAGAATCATTGATGTAAACAATCATACTATGCTTAAGAATAGATGAAACTGGAAAATGCAAGCATTTCAAAGTAAAAATCATCAAATACCTTTGATTATGAGGATTTTTACCTCAACATTTCCTCAAGGCTCGATGAACCAACCATTCTCTCTCAGTTGGCGTCGATGATATGTTATCAAAAATGGCAACTTTCTTTCTTTTTCATTTGCCTCCATAAAGGGGCCGTTTCAAATCTTAATGCTCATTAATGTTTAGCTGCCCACATACATCAAATTTGAATATTTTCATTAAATGTGATTGTAGGCCATGACCTCATGAGATCTTTCTCATGATATTATTTGAATTATATAAATGTGATAGTTTTAATTTTGATTCTAAATTCATTTTTTTAAGAAATATAAATATATATATGTATATATTTATTATATATATATATTGCACACATATGTACATTCTTCGATATATATATGTGTATATACATATATACATGTGTATATATATATATATATATTTTATAGATTTTTATATGTTCATATATCAACATTTAAATAAAAATGAACTTTTATTTTATTTCAAGCATTAACGTTTAAATGAAGTGAATTTTCTTATCCTTTAAATAAGCCTTTTTGAAATACATACATTCATTTAAATTTTCAAAACACAAGATCAAGATAGACATTTAAATAAGAATTTCACATGTAATTCATTTCACAAGTCTACCTTTTCAATCATCGAATCATTTCAAGCTAGATTAATATAATCTCCTATATGGATTTTAAATGCAGTCATCATGCCATTTTGTGGTGTGTGCACCCAAATTCCATCAATCTTACCATTCAATCCAGCTAAATGATTCTACTTCAATTGTGTTCTTGTCCTTCAACTTGTTATCTTGCAATTGCAAACACTTGCACTTACACAGTTCATCAACAACATTCAGTCATGATAAAATATAAGATAGTTCAAAAGATCACATGGTCAAAAGATGGTAAACTTCTTTCAATGCTTCATAAATATCAAATTTTCATTCAAAATATTGAATTTCCTCAATAATTCAATTTATCATAGTATAAATGAAATGAAAATAAAAATTGGGTTATGACATGCTTTTTGGTCAAAAGCATACCCTTGAGTTTATATATTCAAAAAATCATAATTATATCAGAAGAGCAAGTTGTACCACAATAAAAATTTAGAGTAAGACTACCAATGCAATGGTAATCTCTCCAACTGTTGTGAATTGATGCGTTCTTCTAGGGCATCATAAAGTCATTTGTATTTATTTTTGTAAAGGTCAAGTTTGTTAACTAACAAAAGGTAAAGAAGAAAAGATTTCAAAGTGATTTGAAAAACTATATAGGAATGAGAAAAGCCTCCCATCCCTTGACCATCAATGAATTTGAACATCTATCAACTGTTGGAATGTTATGGGGTTGGAATCACTAGATAGGAAGTATGTGGTTAGGGACTTCCATAATAATAAAAAATAGCCTGATATATTATGTTTACAAGAAAACAAAGTTACTAGTTTTCAAGTTGAGGGTATTATGAACTTTATATGGAAAAATGCTTCAGTTTTCATTTTTGGGCATGATAAAGGTAAGGGTGGAACAACCATCCTATTACATCCTAAATAGTTGAAGTCTATTGCCAACTAGGGAACCTCCTCATGTAATAGACTTGAGTAGGTTTCTCTAAGTTTTTATTTGATGAAGGAGCATCCATGGTCAAAGGGCTATCCTCATTAACCAAAAGTAAAGCATTTAATTTTTAATTTCCTAAGATTTGGTTTAATTATGTAATAGGTAAATAAATTACAATGTTGAGGCAAAAATACTTTATTAAATAATTGGTCTTTATTTAAATGTTGCATTTTTGGAGTGAGAGAAAGTGTAGGAGGTAATTTTGGAGTTTGGAAAGCTTGGCATGGGTTTTTGGGAGTCAATGCTTTATGAAAACTCATTAATTGCTCCTAGAAGATAGGGATTCAAATTTGGGGCTCCCAAGTTGTGTTTTAAATATTTTTTTAATTCAGGGCCTAATTGTGAGGAGTGGGAAGACTAGTTGGATTGCCAATTTTAGCATATTCAGGAATGGATTTTGAAAATGATTTTTGGAGATTTAATGCCTTTTACTTTTTTTTTGGTGGGATTTTTTTGAGGGGGGCTAATTTGAGCAAATGAAATGTAATTTCATTTCATGACATTGCATTTTTATGAGATAGGTTTTCATTGTTGGGAGCTAGTTTGGGGGAGGTGAAGATGGGAGAGCTTGGCGAAGGTTTGTAGAAACCATATGGTGTGGTAATTCACCATTTTTTCAGGTCTAAGATCAGACCCATATCAGATTGGGGAGTTGTATTGTGAATCCAATGGGCTCATCTAGTTGTATTGCAAATTTATTGAAGTTTCAATAAGAAATTCTTGAGTTTTGCATGTGAAGTTTGGTGAGAGTTGAGGGAAGCAGAAATCAGTTTGGTATGCATGTTTTTGCAGGTTTGGAAGTGAATGCATAGCAGCAAATGGATTTAAGAATCCATGATTGAGTTGTTGCAGATTTTGTATTGAAATTTGCAAGTGTTTGATGATCTTGTTTCACAGTTTTTGGTAGAAGATTTGAAGGAATGAACTTGTTGTTGTTTTTAAATTATTTTGTTGTTGTATATCAGTTTTATATTAGTTTCAAGGCTATTATTATCAGCCCATGAGGCTGCACCATTTGTATTGTCAATTTGGAGAAGTTATTGTGATGTTTTTAGGAGATTATGAATGAACAATCAAGTGTTCATGTTGCAGATTTTTAAATCTGATTTTTTGCATTTTCAATACATTTTATTTTGTTGAGAGTAGTTGTATGAAAAGGGGGTATGTGTGTTATCCTCTTACATCATTATTTTGAGGTTCTAGGGGTGTGTTCATTATATGCTTCTAATGACTATAGAGAGGGATCTAATTTATGGAATTGGATGGAATAGAATCTACCTAAGATCCCTTGGGTTTGTACCGGTGATTTTAACATGATAGAATCAAAGAAGGATAAGAAAGGTGGTAATGAAATGAATTGGAAAGGAGATGAAATATTCTTTTGGTATAAAATAAAAAGAAACCTTAACTTGGTTGACCCCCTTGAGCATGGTAAGGATTATTCTAAATCTATCTAGTTCACTTGGTATAACAATCGGTCCCTTACCAAAAGGATATATTATATATTGGATAGATTTTATGGTAATAGGGAAAAGATCTCTTTCAAGGGAAGGCCTGGGGAGAACTCTGTTGTTCTCCATCCTACTTCAATGTCGAATCATTCACCTATTGAAACTTCCATTTGTCTTAATTTCTATTCTAGTTTTTCCTTTGGTAGGCCATACTCATTTAGGTTGAATATCTCCCTTCTTAATGATGGTGACTCTCTCAGTGGAATCAAAATTGCTACTTTCTTGTCAAAAGGTTTGAACCAAAATCTTGATCCTATTAAAAAATGGGAGTCTCTTGTAATAATATGGAGAATATTGTTTGAAGTAGTGGGTAAAATGAAAGATTTGGATAGAAATAAACTTGAAAATTTATTGCACCAAAAGATCTTATTGTATGAAGCACAGATTCAAGATATATGCCCTAACCATTAGCTAGAAGTTGGTCTTACTAGAACCAGGTCCCTTCTTAGAAAATATTAAAATTATAAATTTAAAGGTCAAAATATTAGAGCCAAAATGAAATAGCTCTGAGAGGGTGACAAAGGGTTAAAATATTCCTTCAACTTGATTAGAGACAAACAAAATAGAGAAGGGATTGGTCTACTGGTTGACAAGGGTATTTTTTCTAAAGAACCCACCTTTATGAAAGAAGCTTTTCACTCCTTTCAGAAACTATTTTCTTTTGAAATGAATGATAATGTAGTGGAAGCTAGAAGATTATGTCAAAATATTTCCTAAAAAGGTTAGCCCTGAAGATGCTTTTGAATTGGACAAGGATATCATTGTTTTTGAGATTAGGGAATTAACTATCAAATCCCTAGCCAATGCTAAGTCTCGGGGGGAAGATGGGCTCAATTCTGGGTTCTATAAAGAGAATATTGATTGGATAGTCATAAAGCTCTTGGAAGTTTATAATCATGCCTACTGGTGTAATTCCTTGGGACCCAATATAAATAAATGAATCATTAATTTGATCCCTAAAGATGGAGAAAAAAATTTAATAAAAACTTGGAGGCCTATAACTCTTCTAAATGTCTCTTACAAAATCAATGCTAAAACCTTGGCTAGAAGACTCTTAGGAATCTTAAATAAAATTGTCTCAGATACACAAACTGGTTTCATAAAGGGTAGATACATTCTAGAAAATTTTACTACTAGTTGGGAAGGGATACACTGGCTAAGTATGATGGAAAAATTATTGCTATGATTCATTTTGACTTTGAAAAGGCCTATGACAGGATAGCATGGCCCTTTGTGAATGATATGTTAAAAGTCTTTGGATTTCCTCCAAAATTCTATAGATGGATTAATATCTTGTTCAATGATTTATCCACTTAGATTGATGTGAATGGTGCTCTTACTGAACCTATTCTCCTTCAAATATCTATTAGGAAAGGATTCCTAATTGCTCCTACCTCATTTTTTGTTGCAACTGATGTCTCATCTCCCCCTAATTAGGGTATCAATCTTCCAAACTAGGACCAGTTACTTAATGCCCAATTTGCTGATGGTACGACCTTATTCATAAAATTGACAAAGGAAAATTTTGATAGCAGTTTGGACATAATGCAAGCTTTTTGTGCTGCCTCTGGGTTTAAAATTTCTCCCAATCAATCAATAGTGATTGGTTGGACTAAAGATCCACCCAGTTAGATAACTATTAAAGGTTGGTAGTGGGCTGATTCATCTAAAGTGGTAAGATATTTGGGTATCCATTTTTATATTGACCCCTCTCTAAAAATAATGTGGGAATGACTCTTCCAAAAGATTGGAAAAAAGCATGTTAAATGGAAAATCACCTTCTCTCACTAGCAAGAAGACTCCAAGTTGTGCATAAATTTATTTCTTCCCATTCCATTTATGGTTCCTTGACTTTGATTTTTTCTAATAACCTATTTGATAAACTTCAAAATATTCTAAGGGAGTTTTTGTGGTTTGATGGTAAGGGAATACAAAAAGACATTATGTGAATTAGAGGTGGTGTTGTTTTCCCAAACATATGGGGGGTCTTAACCTTAAAGATTTTTGGATGCAAGGAATTGCTCTAGCAGCTAAGTGGATCTTCGAGGCTATTGATAGAGATGAACCCTGGAAAGTATTGATCAAAAATAATTTGTCTCTCTCTAGACCAAGGAAAGGGAAATAGTGGGGTCTATTACACCTCTGAGATATATTGTTTGGCCAATTTGAGGTTAAGGTTTTTGTCTTTCTTGTGTTTGCAAATATTTGGAAGGCTTGGACTAAAGTTAGAAAAATGATTTGTAATAGATTTACTTACTTTGAGTCCATAACATTCCATGTATGGGATAAATCCATCTAGTGGAATGCTACTCTGAATGATAAGCCTTTAGCTTTGTCTCAAGGATGTTCTGCAAAAGTTTGGAACTCAAATGAGATACAATATATGCAAGACATTTTGATTAATGATAGATTAAGCTCTTGGGAGAAGATGAGATCTGATTTTGATATCCCTTTGACCCACAAGAAAACATAATCAATGCTAAAAAAGGAGGTGGGAGTCACATTCTTGGGTCAAGTGATTAGTGGATCAAAATTTCTTCATAAGGTTTTATGGAATGATGGATCAAAATTGTTTTACATGTTAGTGAATAAAATTTACTCTTTTCTAATTGGCTCGAGGGAGGTTTATAACTGGCTTAACCTTTCTTGGAACCTTGACTGGATTGATTCCAAATGGTCTAGTAGGCTTCGTCATATTTGGCATAACTCTATTGAACCCCAAAAATAATGTTTTGATTGGTTTTTGTTCGCATAAAAAACTATATATTAATAATTTTTTTCACTCTTATGGTTTATCTACTAGATTTTGTGAAAGTTGTGATGTGCCTGAAACTCTTGAACACCTCTTTTTTGAATGTAAATATACAATTGCAATCTAGTCCTTATTTTTTGGCTTGTCTTGTCGAATGAGATATCATGGTTTATTTGGAAGAAGAGGAATGTAGAGGTTTTCTAAGGTAATAAGAGGCATCTTACTAAGTTCAATTGTGATATCACTATCTTTCCATCATGTTGCAGGTCTCAACAGCTCTAGAAATTCCTAAGGATCTATTTATGATACTGTTGAAGGAGTTCCTTACTATAGTTTACAAAAAAATTTGCAATCAACTCATTTCTTCTTGCAAGGAAGGAACAACTTGAATCAACAAGAACTTGAGCTTCTTAGGAAGTTCATGGAGGAAAAGAAAATTCCAAAACTTACATAAGTCAAAAGTACCAATAAGATGAAGATAACAAAGTAGTTCACATACTTGTTGTGCCTATAGTACACACACTCCATTCAGATCGGGGACCCTCTCTTCTTGTTTCACTTTTGTCGAGTCATTTTTTGTCTCCTATTTTCCACCACATCCACCAAGCTAGGCAGGACTGTAGGTATGGGAATCCTTAGGTAGACCACTACTCTTGCTTTGTCGTTGCATAATGGCTAAGCTTTTACATCCACTCATGGGGTGGTTTCCGACCTAGCCTTTTTTGTCCTTCATGTCTTTCGGGGCATATCCGCTTGCATGGCGGGATCCAAATCCTCCTTCATCGCTCAGGTCTTAACTTAGTGTCTGATCGAGCACGAGTTTCTACACCTCACTAACTTAGCTATTGTTGTACTAAGAATTAAATGCTCACCATTAATGGTGATTTTACTATAAATAGAAGCTCATCACCTATCATTTTCATCCATGAAGTTAAACTTTGAGAGAAAAGAAGAGCTAGCTGCACACACTAGATAATTCAAAGACCTCAAACGGATTCATTCCCAATTCCTCGCATGATCTAAAGGTAAGGGTTTGCATTCTTTTCCTTTTCTAGGTGTTTTAAATTGTTGAGAATCATTCTGCAGTTAGGGTTTCATTAATCGTTTAAAACCTTTGAGGGCCGAACCTTGATTCATTCGAACAGTGCCATCAAAATCTCTACAACTATTTTCCCCACCATTGCGACTCGCCCTATATTGTGAAAACCCTTGGAACCAGTCAAATCATGTGTTTGCATTCACACAAAACCTTTTTCCGCTATTTTTGTTCATCAAATGGTGGAGGCACTAGTGTGGCCCGCTCTAGTAGCCCTATCGTCCTTAACTTTATGAACGCTCGAAATTGTTAAAAACTAAAACAACTAAGTTAGTAGTGCTTTGTAGAGGTTCTCATGCAGAAATCCACTTGTAGATTTTTCCCACCCTATTTCTGTTTTGTAAATGAAAAAACCCTAACATTTTACCATAGTGCAGGCATTGTGCTCATCATCTCCCCAAGTTGAAGCTTCGATTGCATCATTAAAATTTTAAGTCTGAAACCCTCTAGTGGCTCGTGGTATGTGGGCCACCATCTACATGAGGAAGTCACCTTGTTTCCTTTCGGTTAGCGGAAAAAGATCCATGCCCCTCCACATTGCGGGTCCCATATATTGTGTTTCCTCCATATCAAAAATTAAAAAAATTTCAATGAAATCATAGTGTGGAAGGCCCTTGTAGGTTCGCCCTTATGGGTATTCGTTTGTGGAATGATGTCACCCAAAATTTGTTGATTAATGGGGGAGCTACCACGTCGCCCTGCATTGTAGACTCTGTACACACTATCTTAACTTTTAAGTCTAGGAAAACAAAACCACTAAGTCTAAAACAACAGTGCTAGCCCACCTATGCGGGTGTCTGCCATTGGGGAGCCATCCACCTCTCACTACCAACTAATGGCCAAACACCCATGTCCTTCCACCATGTGAGCTCCGTGGGAAATATTTCCTTCGTGCTAAACTTGAAAGTTTGTCAACACAAAATATTAGTTCAAGTAACCTCTGTGGTCTTCTATTCCTAAGTGATTGTTCCTTAGCGGCAAGAATCCAACAATGACCTACCATTTGATTTCCACACTCTTAAGTCTGAATTCAAAGATTAACATCGAGACTGATTGATAACATCAAGAATATTTGCAATTTTCGCTATGCAGAACTTCATGTGTGGAACGTTGTCTACCCAAGGCCACTAGTTAACAACCAAAATTTGGGGTTTTCCACCCCATGATGCCTACATCCTTCAAATCCATAGGAGCACCAATGCCTAATTTTGTAGCCTTAAGTGCCTTATAGCCAATTTTCACACATTCCTAATCATTCCATGGGATTTTCCTATCAAGCATACCATGTGAGAATTCTCTTGTAGGCTGTTTCCTGCAGGATTCCATGGCACCAACACTGTTCCTGAATGGCTTTCTTCATAACAACTTCCACTGAGGGGAACCCTGCACTCCCAGGCTTGCATCTTTGCAAAAGGTCCAAATAGGCTCCAAATGGTGAACAATGATTAATTTCATGATTTTCTAAGGGTATATAAACAGATCTAACTGTGAATTTGTACAATTTGACTGACATTTTCCCTATTGATCTATTAAAAAAATTATTGTGTTCTGTGTGTGCAAGATTTATGGAACCTACTAAGGAACCATTAGAGAAGCCAATGGGAAAAGTGGACAAGGGAAAAAATTATGCAAGAACCCCAAGGGAAAAGAAGAAAAGGAGCAAATGAAGTATCAATTTCATGGGGTGGAATGCACCTCTAAGCTCGCATCCAACTAGGACATGGTCTCTGATACAAACCTAGGTCATGTTAATATAGATGAATTCAAATAGAGGGTGATGGTCAACCATACCATAGAGGATGCCCAAAAAATAAAGGAAAGTGGCCTTACAAATGCAACCGGCTTCCCTCTTGCATTGGTTGCTCCAAAGTTGGTAATGACTTGCTAGGAATGCTAGCACACCAATACTAAGAAGATAATTTCCAAGAATGGGAGAGTACTAGTAGACTTCTTGTCCAAGTGAATCTACAAAACATTTGGCATCCTAACCTTCGAACAAATGGAGGAAACAAAAAATGAATTTTCTCAAAAGGTGTGACAACTAGATCCCCTTAGGTGAAAAAGAACAATCAATTAATCATGGTTAAAGGAAAAAAGGGGTAGTGTGAACAAGGTGACCCAGAAGTTATACAAGAGTGATTTATTTGAAGAATATCATGATTTGGTCAGACTCTTAAGCATGGTAATGGGTTTTCCTACTACTAATTCTTTGAAGAATAGATGGTCTACTTTGTGGAAGAGATCCTCTGAGGAAAAACTAAATTCCATTGGGCAAAGATGATAAGTAACACTTTACATGACAATTCATGGTGGTAAAGAAGACCCAATTTTACATGACCTTGTATTTGGTCTATCTCCTAGCATCAAATTCCCATACAAGGGATGTTCTATCTTTGGAATGTTGGGGATGTTAGAACTATTAAAATTTGATGATTTTTGCATACCTTTCATACCCACTGAGTCTCCATATGAGTCCTATAGGAATTTTCCTCATCTCGTGGTATTTTTACTTGCATTTTTCCCATATTTCCCCTTAGAATTCATCCATGTCTGCATTTTCCACATTTTGGTCCATATCGGCATGATTCTATTTAGGTCTCCCTGACCCATTATATTTTTTTCTGCTAATTTTTTTCTATTTCAGGTGTATCAACAAGACATGTTCTTTGTTACAACGAATGGAATTTGTTTGTGGTTGGCTATCTACATAACACCCATGCTGTTTTTGCGACAGTGGAGACTTCTATGGCATATGTTGTGGCTATCGGGGTAGTGTCCTACCGAATGTCATTTTTCTCCCGACTATGCATTTGGTTCCTATCGGCAGTGACAATTTTGGTCCCCGATCCGCTTTGCAACATTCATTTGCCTATCGGTAGGATATTTTATTGTCATGGTGATCAAATGTTATCTCGGTGACTCCGGTAAAGCAAGGTGCATTCCGTATGAGGTCACCCCGACATTGTTTTGTCTTGTCGATGGCCCGATGTATTCTTTTTCGATGAGAAAATCTAGCAATCCTGGCGAAGTTGAATATAATAAAAGATATTGCTCGGTGTGACCTATTTGTTTCGTGTGTGGTCCTAGCGAGGAGCACGGGTCTTGCTGAATGGAATGTGGTGGTGGCTTTGTCGGCAGGATAATTGGATGGTCACAACGACATGAAGTTAGGTGGGAGGCTCTCAGTGAAACTTAAAGCAATCTGTGTGAGGTCTCCCTGATATTTATGTGTTATAGCAAAGCACAAATGGGAACAAAGGAGTACTATGTGGCTTCAGTATGACCAACAGATTTCTACAACGACATGTTGGAGGTGAAGTATATATCGGCAAAATGTAAATGATATCTACATGACATCTCACCGACCCATATGAGCTATACAACGAATGCGAATAAAACAAAGGTGTGTGTGGAATGATAACAAGTGAATTTCCTTCGACATAACTATATGTTGTGTCTCGCCGACTGTTCACTGGTAAATAACAAAAATACAAGTCTAGTGGCCGACATGTAAAATGCTTAAAGACCGTTACAGGCTGACACAATTTGAGCCCGAATCTTGTGTAGGGCCAACATGAATTTTCATTTTGATACTGGTGTATAAATAGGCATATTGTAATTGTAAAGGACACCAATTATCAGTTATTCGATATAGTAGGCAAATGGTATGGATATGGAATAGTAAATTTATCAAATCAGAGGCTATGATGCATGTTAGAAAATGGAGGTATTTATGAATGTCAATTGATGTTGCTGCACATGTCTGGTATCAGTTAGCTATTGATTTTAATAAGAGGATTGCTAAGTTGTCTCCAAGATGGATTCTTTCTGATTATTTAAATTAATATGACAAGTTTGTATTCAATTTATCAGTGCATATTTGTTGTACTTGTGTGATTGATTGATTGGTTCTTTCAAGTAAAGACTAATTCCTTTTAGTTAATCACAGTAATCAAAGAGATTCAATTGGATTATTCAAGTAGAGCTTAGTGATCACATTCTTGCATGCTTATACAAGTTGTAAGCATAATATATGCCAGATAATTTGTATCATCTCCAGAGAGTGTTGCTCATCTTGATCTCATTTGACTCCGCATACCCAACAAGGCACTAGTCTCTACACTTCATCATTTGGATTCATTCAGTTTACTTACATCTGATTAGTTAAGCATTCATTTTAGGATTTAGATCAAGATATTGTCACTGTTTTCAAGTTGGATTTCATTTGTTCACCTCCCATTGCCATTGTGAACAAAGCATTTTAGAAGGATAATCATAAGATAAGTCCTGCTTCATTCAGAGAGGTACACCCGCCTAGGTTAGCAGCCTAAAGAGTAGAAGGTTGAGTTCTCTTGACCTTGTCTGTTACCCTAAAGCGTATCAAGAGATTGGCAGCCTCTTGAGGCATTCTTCCCGTGTTTTTGAGAGCCAACAGGGGACTAAGAGGAGAGAACTTAAAGTATATGATTGTTATCCACAATTGCAGTACAAGAACTTCAAAAGGGAATACAAGGAGAGTGAATGATGCCTTCATCGGGCATATAATTAGAATCTTAGGAGGAGACCTTGAAAGAAGAGTGACACATAGTTCCAAGGATTTTATAAAGGGTTTTGTATATTTATTCATCCAATTCACAAAGTTCACCTACATCAGGGCAAAAGAGTTCTCAGGAAAATCCTACTAGTTTCCATGCTACCCTAATGATTGCATCATCTTGTTGGAGGTTACTCAGTAGTTGTAGACTTCCCATAAATTGCTAAGTGACAAATATAGAGTTGGGGTTCCATATCTCCTTACATTTGGGCAAGGAATGTACTCTTGTCCCACTGCTCAGTGTGTTGAATACTCAGAAAAGGAATTGCCAAAATACCACTTGGACTTATATATATAGAAGGGAAGAGTGGATCCTCATGGAAAATTGAAGAAAAAGGTTGGATGATAATATGCCCACCGACCTCACATTGAAGAATTCTGGGAAAATTATGGAGATGACAAAGAGGTCTGGATACAAAATTTCATGAGGATGACCACCCAATTTGTAAAGTCCATCAATCTATTTCTAGTTCCTCATCAAATCGTCAAAGACAATAATATTTTAGATGAAAGATATATTTCCTTGGCTAATAAGCCCTTGCCAGTCATTGATTGGATCGAGGAAGAGGTCACCAACTTGGATATTATTACCTACCCCATTGAGCAAAAAACCACACAATGGGTGGATGGAAAAATAGCTCAACTAAAAGATCAGGGTGCAGAGCTCACATACAAGGAGCTAGAAGATGACATTGAGAGTGAAAAAAATAGTGGTGCGGCTACAGGTTCATCGGGTGATGCTTCCAATTCTCCACCCATCACTCAGTCCAAGAAGAAAAGAAAGGATGCACCCAAATTCCAACCCAAACAAAAGGTGTACTTTAGGAAAACAACAAAAGGAAATCCATCAAAGAGCACAAAGAGGATGGGGATGTTTATGCTCAAAATTCCAAATACTCAGGAAGAGGAACACCAATAAAAAGCAGAGGAAGAAACTGAGCAGTCTCGCTCACCACCCACGACTTTCACTTTTGCTACCACTGCTACTGTCACCTCACCATCCCCTTATGCTTCCAAATTCTTGCCCATCTCATCTCCACCCATTGTGGACATCTTAATCCACCTTGCCTCTGGCTCGCTCACTACTCCAATAATGGTATTTGACTATTCCTCTTCAACTACTTCCCCACTGTCATCTTCCTCACTCCTGCCTCCACTACCTACTTTTTCCACTCTATCACCATCCATGCCATCGACATCTATGGAACCATCCACTTTACCACAATATTTCATAGCGTACATGTACAATGCGCCTATTGAGCTCTTTGGGGTAATCCTTGACCCCAAGGTCTAAACCCTAATGGCTCAACTTGTTGCCACTCTGCCTCTTCCCCCACTATAAACTGAGCCACTGAAAATGGAGGCCACAATGTAGATCTCAGAAGAAATGGAGAGAATCAACATAGAACAACATAAAGAGGCTACAAGGGACATCATTGATGAGCTCGAGGATTCTGAGTAGGATGAATATTTTGAACATCTAGAGGGAAGATTAAATATAAACGTAGACAAGGTGGCTTCTAATGAAGAGGGGCCAGAAACTTCTAAGGAAGAAGATTCTGAGGGTCTTGACAAATGCTATGTGGTGGATACATCATAGCAAGAGTCAGATGAAGAACTACCTTGAGAGTACAAAGATGAGGAGCCACACTTAGAGGAGCATTACTCTAAGGAAAATAAAATGGACGTAGATGTGGATGTAGAAATATATGAAGAGCTCCACGAATTTTCCAAGAGAAGGGCCTAATGCAAGAGGAAATAATTCCAGGAAGGGAGGAAGAAAAGGATAAGGAAGAAGATAAGATAAAGGAAAAGAGTGTTGAGCTTGAGAAAAATGTTGAAATTGAGTATCCAGAAGATAAAGGGATAGTGCCGAGGGAAGAAAAGCCTACAAGAGATGAACTAATTGTTGATCCTGACAAAGGGAAAGACGTGCAATAGGAAAGCTCTGATAAAGAGGAGAAAGATGATGATGAGGCTCCTAGTGATGAAGAGGATCAACCTTAGAGGGAGAAGCAAGAGGAAGGTGATTATGAATCACCAAAACATCAAATTGAGGTCCCTGCCTGGCTAGAACAACAACTGAGGAAGAAAGCTCCCATAGTTCCTAATCCAAAGGCATGATTGGAGGCCATACTAGGCAGAGCTCAGACAAGGACCCATAAGGATAATAAGCCTAAAATTAGATCACATATCATAGTTGATGTGTCTAGGTCTTGAACATTGCAAATAGCCACCCTAATAGAAAATAAAGATGCCAGAACCATTTAGGGGCAAGATTACCAAATATCCATGATCAATCTAGGCCCAACAACCCATGAAAATAAGATGGATGATCTTCAGGGGTTAGTTTCCACCATTATACATCATATGAATAAGGACTAGTCCACTAAAGAAGAACTGAAAGCACAAGTGGTATACCTCATTGCTTACATTCAACAATGGAAATCGATAGAGGAAGAAACCCTAGTGGAATTGTCTGCGCTTTCTCTCTTCTCCAAGGAGGAAATAAATAAGATGGAAAAGATGAAGAATTGGGCCAAGTCCATTGCAGAATGATTCAATGGATTGGTATACAATGGAGATATGGGCATCTATTATGTAGTTAGGGTGTACAAATTTTTTTGGAGTTTACATAAGGAAGTAGAAGAAATGAAAAAATATCTGCCAGGAATTTCTTGAGCTATATCAGATCACCTATTCGAACCTAGATAGAATCCTTAAGCTCTCTTGGAAAACATGGGAGAAGGAGTTATAGCTTCCAGAAGAAGATCACTGGCTGGTCAAGACCTGGAAAATGAATCTTGATTATTGGAAAGGGATTTTGGAGAAATCCTTGCATGAAGTAGAGCTTGATCATGAGTGGATTGTAGAACACCAAAAAAATAGTAGAGATTACTTGAAGATGATGATGGACTATGAAATTTCCACCTTGGAGATAGATCCTGAGAATATTAAGTCACTATTTCATAAAAAATTGGAAGGGGTGGGAGACACGCTGTCATGAAATTTTATGGATTTTTCTAGGAGAGCCTTCACTTAGTCAGAGTAGGTTATAAAGGCCATACGAAAGTGCACTAAGCACTTGTAGAAAATCATTGACAGGTTCAAGAAGATAGCCTTTCAGATCCTCAAGTTTGAGCTCACAGAAGAAAATAAACTCATAGCCATGATTGGCAAGTTTGTAGAGTATGCAACAATGTAGAAAGAGGCTGAAATCCCTATCATAGATGGTGAATACTTGTTGAAATAGTTGCAAAATTTGGAATTAGTTGCAAGACAAAATAGACTAGAAGATGAAATAGGAAAAAGGAAAAAATTCTATTTTTATATTATAATATATTGGGGGTAGGTGAAACCCTAAGTGTAAATGAATCTTTACGAATCATTGTAAATGAATCTTTATGAATCATTGTAAATGAATCTTTATGAATCATTGTAAATGAATCTTGTTCATTCATTTCACTTTTGGAAAACTATAAATAGGGGCATCCTCTGATTTTCAAAGGGAGAGATGAGTTGTTGTAAATACACACTATAGAAAATATATGAGAAAAGCATTATTTTGATGGTTTCTTGTGTTTTATTCTTCATGTGTGCATGATTCTATCTCTAAGTAGTAGATTTTAGCTTTTCTATTTCAATTTTTAAGTTACTTTTAGTTATTAGTTCATGTTGTGCTTAAATGGTGAAGTATGCTATGGTTTTTGATGTCTTTACTTTTTTCTAGTTATTGATGTTAAACTGTTGTGTAAAGTTAGTTTGAGCTTATTTATAGTGTTGCACTCAAGTTTAATTTTCATTCATGCTTTAATCGTGAATGAAGAGGCTGAAAATATGAAATGACCCTTTGAAGATTGCACTAGTTTCATGAGGACTGTGGGGCCACAGTTGAATGATGTAGACATAAAAAATATACAAATTGCTATCACACTCGATCCGATCCACTAACATTGTTTCATCTTGGATCATCCCTCGGTCTAACTATTTAATCAAATCTCCTTATCTGATTAAATTCATCAATATTCCTCTCTTAATTAAATAAATCACTTTATCTAATTAAGTCACCTCTTCTGATAATTAAATTAGTCATCTTGATCTAATTATCTAATTTAATTAAATAATCAATTTTATTTAGTTAAATCTCTTAAGTCTATCTATTAAATTAAATAAATTAAAACCTTATTTAATTTAATCTAACATCAACTCCTTTTAATTAAATAAATCAAAATCTTTATTTGATTAATATCTTATCACATTCTTCTCATTATTTGATTTAAATAAATCCTAAAATCTAAGTCAAATAAGTCACATCATCTAATCTCCTATTAAATTAATTGACCCTTGATTAATTTAATCTCTTATCATGTCCCATCCTCTAGATTTTGCAACTTGCACATGAAAATAGATTTAATTGATTTATTAAATCTCTATTTTCCTCACAAGGCATCTTTGAAGGAATATTCCCAAATTTGAATTCAAAAATGTGAGTTGACATGTCCTTCCAACAAGGCAATAACTCCACCTTACATGTCCTTTGCCTTGAGCCAAGTGGCATTTAATGCTTTCTTTCTTCCCCCCTTTCAAGTCATTTCAACAAATTTGAAATTCAAATTTATGCATTTATTGGCACAATCCTCAAAACTTGCTCAACCTTCATCCTCTCACATGTTGACAAGTGGCATCATATCATTGGTTGAATCTTTGTCCCACATTGATCAAATTTGGACATCTCTTCAATTATCAATCTATAAATGAAGAGCTCCTCTCCTCATTTCATCATCCACAAACTTGAGTAAACTTACTATATCAAATTCATAGCAATTTTCATCCATCTCATTGAATCATAACTAGGTTTTTGCAGATTTTAGCTTGGAGCATTCATCAATCTTCATCAAAGTGGATCAAATCTCTTCATCAAATCAACATTGCATCATTGGAGTTGGGAAAGGGCCAATTTTCACATCAAATTGGCACCAATTCCCTCAAGAGATTAGGAGTTTATATTGCATTAGAATAGGATTTGATTTGTTTTGAGTTTCTTGGTGTTCTTCATCTCATTTCCTTTCTCTCTTGCAATTTAACTGAATTTCTTGAGGAATCATGTTTCTAACTATGCATTTGATCTAATTTATTAATTGTCTCTTGTGTTTTTGCAGGTTGGGAATCATGGTTCACAAGTGGAACTCTGTTTTGGGAAGTTTGTCCATTGTAGCATCCTTCATTGTTACTATTCATCATTAGTTGCAAGTCTAGGAAGCTTCTAACCCTTTTTCTATTTTGAATTTTCTTTCAAATATGAAGTTAGAACAAAGTTCCAACATCATTGTAAAGGAAAATTTGATGAATAAGATGGAGTTTTAGTCTGTTGTTATGAACTTGCAACAACTGTGCATTAATTTCTAGAATTTATAAAACTCCATTTGTAGACCCAAATTCCTCCATGCTTAGTGAACCATAAATTCCTTTTGTGATTACCAATAAATCACATCCAATTACTTTCATGACCTGACACCTGAGAGACCTTGGGGTGATTTCTAAAACTTAGTTGTAGAAATTACCTTTCAAGAGAGATAGCATACTTGTGTGTTGTCTATGTTTGAGAAGTGCAAAAACACCCATCAATAGAACTGGCACTAGAAGGAGGGCAAGGCTAAGTTGGATTGAATTGGGTCCTTCTCCCCTCAAAGGTTTCATAGAGTACTTAGGTCCACACTAGACAAGGGAGAATTCCAAGGGCAAGGATAAGGAAGCATGGAATTCAAAGAAAAAGCATTATAACATCATTGTAACAAGTGTTTTTAAACACTATAGTGTTTGTTTAACACTTTTTGAGGATTCATTATTCTTTTTAAGGAAAAGTTTTCATCCTTTTTATGCTTAGGATCTACTAATTTCATTTGGGATTTAAAAAGAACTTTTGAATTCTTGTTGCAAAAGGGTTTAAAATGAACATTAGGACCACAACTTACTAAAGTTTGTTTTTGGGTTAAAAATTGAACAAGGCAAATCTCATTAGTCTTTTGGTGCTTAAAAAGAATCCATTATTTCTTTGTGGGATCTAAAATGAACATGTATTATCTTGTTTTGTGAGGGCTTACTTAAACTAAAGCCATTGAAAAAGGACGTATACTCTTCTCTCACACTTTATAGCAATCTTGAGAATCAAAAGGCCTTTTTCATGACTTTGGGTTGAGACAAAGCAATCACTTCCACACTTCGATTTGGGTTTAAAATTAAACATCTTGTGTGAGTGTGAGTGGGGGCATTTTCACATATATTCTCTCTCTTTGTTGCTATCAAAGATTGATCGAGTTACGGATTTTGTTCTTCATTCGCTTTTGTTTATCCTAGAGGGCCTACTTTGGGGAA
>VDFB02123330.1:0-24700 GCA_007258455.2 Sequoia sempervirens | reverse complement strand
ATAATTTATATCGGTGGAAAGTTGAGAATATCCTTTAAATACCCTTTTTGTTTCATCAATTTTGGGTAAAACAATAGTCATCAGCCACATACCCATCATATTCACTTTTTGGCCCATCATGATCCTGCACATACCCCTATGCTAGTTGATTCATGAAACGCATGGATCCATTAGAAAGCAAGTTGTGTTATTCTATGTGGCCATGTAAAAAAATTCAAGTTCATGAATCAAAAAGTTGTGTTATTTCAAATCTATGGATTATTTTATGAATCACGTCTTAGGGAGCACATAAAAGTTTAACATCATCAGGGTTCATTTAATGTCACAAGGTATGAATCACTTCAAGGGGTGTACAAAAATTTTAATGTCACATGAGATGAATCACTTTAGGGAGTGTACAAAGTTAAACATCATGGGGGACAAATCATGAACTCTTGTCTTAGGGGGGCGATATAAATAACACCACCACAAAGGGTGTACATGAATAAAATAAATACCACACCTTAGGGATTATGAAACATAATACCACCACCAAAGGGGCACATGAACTAGATTGCTAGAATACACCTTAGGGGATATTATGTGTAATACCACCATTAAAGGGGCACATGAATGATTTTCCAAGCAACACCCTAGGGGATATCATGCATAATACCACCACTAAAGGGGCACATGAACAAATTGCATGGCCACACCTTAGGGGATATCATATGTAATACCACCACTAAATGGGCACAACATGGATTGAAAATCCACACCTTATGGGATACTATGCATAATACCACCAGTAAAGGGGCACAAAATTAATTGGAAGGCCACACCTTAGGTGATACTATATAGAATACCACCATTAAAGGGGCACAACATTAACTCAAAGGACACACCTTAGGGGATAGTATACAAAATACCACCACTAAAGGGGACTTACATGTGTAGATATGCAAAATTGACATCATGCATTCCTCATATTTAATTAAATCATATTCGTCGTATCAATTAAAAAAATCATGTTTATTTGATTAATCTCCTAAGTTATCTCTTTAACTAAATAAATCAAGTTTATTTAATTAATCTCCTAAAGTCATCCATTTAAATTAAATAAATTCATCTTTGTTTGATTTAACATTAGCATCATCCTCTTTGATTAAATAAATCAATTCTTTATTTAATTAAATCTAAAATCATTTTCTTCTCATTTTGATTTATTTTAATACTAAAATCTAAGTCAAAAGTCAAAATCACCTAATCTCCTACTAAATTAATCAAATCCTGATTAATTTAATCCTAATCACCTTAATCCTCTAGATTTTACAACTTGCACCAATAAATTTCATTTCTTTGATTTAATAATTCCATAATTACTTTCAAAATGGCATAAAAAAGGGAATATTCCTCCAAGTTTGAAAATCCCTCCAAATTTTTTGTCCTCCAAAATGACATGAACTCCTCTTACATTGTCTCTTACATGTCTCCCACTTGGCATTTAAGACTCTTTCTTCTCCCTCCAACAAGCCATCTTTTGAATTTCAAATCTCCCCTTCTTTGGAACATTGATCAAAATGTGCACAACCATCATCCTCTCACATCTTGACAAGTGGCATCTTGTCATTGGCTCATGATTTGTCCCACATCCACCATGTTTTTCACTCTTCCATCCTTCTTGGTTATAAATAGAGGCCTCCTCTATTGAATTACTCCTCCACAACTTGATACACAATCTCAAGCATTTCATTTTTATCACTCATCACCTTGCATCTTCATATCTTGAGCTTATCAAAAAGGGGTTGGGAAAGGGCTATTTTCCACTTCAAAATAGCACCAATCCCCCTATAGAATCCTGGTTTGATCATTACAATAATGTTTTACCATGTTTTGCTTGATTTTTTGCTTTGTTTCAATTATTCTTGTGTTCAAATGAATTTTATAGGGAGCATTGTATTTTCCTTGTTTAAACTGACTAAATGCTAATATTTGTCTTTGTTTGAGCAAGATTGTAGGTTAGTGCTCACATTTTGGTGCCCACCATGGGGCTCGAAGCAAGCTCAATATCATATTCAACTTTTTATCTCTTAAAGGGTTTATAGAGTTTTTCTTTGTTTTCAAATCTTTGAAATAACCTAATTAGAACTTGTAGTCAAATGGAATGAATTGATGACTTTTAGTTTTTGTTTAAATCGAAGGAATTGCTACTATATTTACTCAACTGTTGTTTTTACAGAAATATAAATATATCAATATTGTCTATCATGAATCTACTATTGCTATCTTGATTATTGTAAAACATTCACTTTGCTAAATAGAGATGGATGAGTTTGAGAGTGGCATCATTTTCTCTCTCGTTTCCTTCACGTGACTTTGTTTTAGCAGACTACAATTGCTTGACTGTTGTGCTTAAAAATTAAACACTTCGTGTGTCTACCATGCAGTATTCATTGTGTATTGAGAACATAGTCATACTCAACTTGCCATTATAGGGATTTCATTTGCACAAGGAGCTTGCAAGAGGTGATCTTTGAAGAATATTGGAGATAAAGAGAAATTGAGCATTAAAGTTGGAGTTGACAAAACATTTTTAAAAGCCTTAAAGAGCTTCCATTCTATGCTTTAGTTTTATGTTTTAGATCAACTCAATTCTTTTTGGACATTAAAATGAACATTACAAAAGCTTTCAATTTTTGTTCCAAAGGGTTAAAATGAACTTTAGGAAAATTTGACTAGATTTCATTTGGGATTAAAAATTGAACAAGGAAATTCTCATTTGTGCTTTGGTTTTCTAAAAAGAACTCACAATTTCTTTGAAAGGTTAAAATCAATATGTGCTTACTTTGTTTTGTAATTACTTATTCAAAGTAATATCATTGAAAAGATGTATGCACTTCTCTCGCACCTCAAAGCAATCTTGAGAATCAAAAGGATTTTCGGTGACATTAAGTTGAGTAATTAATTCCCTCCACATTTCAATTGGGTTATTAAAATTGAACAAAGCTTGTGAGTGTGAGTTAGGTATATCACGTGTGTTTTCTCTTTGTTTCTAAATGAAGATCAATCGAACTATGGATGTGCTTTCTCGCTATTTTTTACCTTTAGAGGGGCATGCTTAAGAGACACATCCGAAAGGAGAAATCAAAGGTGACTCCAACCAATTTTTCACTCGGACCAGTATATAAATGGATGTGACTAAACTATCAAGTCCTCATGGTATGTAGGCTTTAGTCGTACAGTGTCTTTCAAAATGGGTTACTACCATAAGAAGTATAAGCACACCTAGTAGGATTGATTAAAGCCTTTAATGGCTTGTTGGATGCTCGCAAGGTGCCATGTCCCCAATTTCCCAGGTTAAGAACCTTTGTTTGTAGTAGCCATCCAATCCATCCAACGAGTTTATCAAAGTAGTGCATTGGAACTAATATTCCAAGAAATTACTTGCCATGTTTGATCTTGGTTGAAATATAGAGGTTAAGACTTCATTCTTATCATACCTTTATATTTTTTCATTGGTTGCATGTAAAATCATCTCTTCTACTACAAAGGGCATGATGCAATCCCACTAAGAAAAATGTACCAATTGAGCTAGGATGTTATATTGCTTGAGTCAGTTTGAAAACACAATGCTTGGATCCAAAACATTGAGACAAAAATTAAACAAATCATTCAAATTTCAAACCCTTTTAGAAGAAAATATATTTGAAAAATTCATGTGCTATTGCTTGCCCTTGGGATTCTCATCCTTAGAGGCTTCTAAGTATTTGGATTCATATCTCAATTTTCTTTTCCTAAGGTCAACATTATGGAACTATCACCTTGATTTTCTCTATTTCCACATAATAGACTTTGTGGGATGAAAGAAATTTAGACATAGACATTCAACTTGGAAGCTAAAAATTAGAACAGTGGTATCATGATGTAGGTCGGTCATTTAATCTAAAAATTGATGGCTCAGGCAGCCTTTAATGCTAACTTTCTCCATCAATATACCATGCTTTTTACATTGAATTTAATACTCATTATTATTCATTTTCATTTGAATAATTTTAATTAAAGTTTTGATTGATAATGAGTGAAAATATATAGTGCTTCTCAATGGCATCACATTTTTAGGGGTCCAAAATAAACACATCTCATGCTTCTCAATATTTGGGGATTGGGGTGGTCGAATTTCATGAAGTTGAGGAGGTTGTAGTGGTTCTATTATATGAGTTTTTTATATTTTTGTGGTTTAATAAAAATTATTACTTAAGTTCAAACCATGCACATGCATCATATCAAATATTATTCCTCATATCTAAAATATTATAAAAATAATATCATTTTTTATTAGTGAAACGACAGCACACCTACATATGCTCTAAATTTGTGCATATCGATTGAAATTTCAAATTTTCACCAAATAGATTTAGTTTTTTTAAAATAAATCTAGTAGTTTAGAAACTAAATTCAATTTTCTATAGATTCTATTCCTACATATTTTTGAAATAATATAGATAACTTATTCAAATTTTTACGTCAAGTTGCCTAACTCTCATTTTTCTGAAGTTTTTGCCACTTAAGGGCCTATGTTTTCCATGATGATCCTACACATACCCAAGTGTGGATGTGGTAAAATCAATTCATTAACCAAGATTAAATCAATTGAACCCACACATGTTCTTGTTTATCTTTTTATCAGCTTTTGAGCAAACATTGGTCTTTTGGTTTGAACTACTCTTAGAGAAAAATATGTTCTTCAATATCTTGGTCTAGCAAAAAAAGTATCTCTAAGTCTCTTAGGATCAAAATCAAAACTTTCATTCATCCCCCAAACATCAAAATCAAAATCACCTCACAAACAATTCTTGGAAATCTTTAAAAAATCCCTCATGCTAAACTTTGGGCAAATCATTTGAACCAAATAAAAATCATTTCATTTGATTAGATGTGTGTAGATGAATCCTACTCCACATATTTAGTCAAATTATTGATCCTTGTGAACAATTCTATCCCTTGATAACATCCAACATCTTGTGGTTTATGGGTATGTGTAGGATCATCATGAAAAAAATAGGCCCTTAAGTGGCAAAAAATTTAGAAAAATCAGAGTTAGGCAACTTCGATGTAAAAATTTGAATTGCCATATCTATATTATTTCAAAAATATGTAAGAATAGAATCTATATAAAAATTGAATTTGCCTTCTAAACTACTAGGTTTGTTTAAAAAATCTATTTGGGTGAAAATTTGAAATTTCAATGGTACTTAAATTTCAAGGAAAAAATTAAGAAGCAGGTGTCTATCCACCAATTCCCCAACCAACACAATAAAAATGATGATAATTTTTTATAATATTTTAGATATAAGTAGAGGACTCATGCCCCAATGTGGTGCATATTTTTTTGTAATTTTTTTCCAAGTAAATAATTAATTATAAATTTTTTATTACAATTTTTTTTTAAATATTAAAACTTGCATGGATGACCACCTTAACTTGGTCAAAACTTCATGAAATTCAATTTTTTTTTTTAATCTTATAGTATGCGAAGCATAGAATGTGATGCATTTTTGGATAAAAATGTTATACCGCTTTGAAAGCTAGATGCTTTTCAATCAACCTATCAATCGTGACTTTATTCATAATTTGAATAGAAAAATGAATAATAATTACTTATTAAATTAAAAGTGAAGTTACATCGATGGAAAGATGAGAATCTCCTTTTAAAAACTCTTTCTTTTCGTCATCAATTTTAAAAATAGTTGTCAAACCAAATACCCATCATATTGCCACTTTTTGGCCCATCATGATCCTACACATACCCTTATGAGTTCACTATCCAAAATCCAAAATCAAATCAAATGAAAAAAATCTTGTTTGGTTTGGTGTGTGTAGATGAATCCTTCTTTACACATTTAGTCAAATTAGCATCTTGTGGAAAAATTTACTCTAGGACAACATCCAACCTCTTAGAGTTTATGAGTTAACTATCCAAATCAAATCAAAACATCAATCCAAGTCCTAAAGTTTAGTATCCTCTTCAAGGTTTCCTAAGAGTTTCAATCATTCACCAATCATCCATCTTTCATATCTCATCACCATCCTTTTGATCCTTAAAATCTTAAACTTTCTTTTTTGTACCTAGAGTTTAGATCAATCCAAAGAATTAGAGGTTCACATCCCACATTCTTGAAAATTGATCCTTATTTTACGGTCCAAACAAGACCTCAACACAAGAAGAACATGTAATATAAAATTTCTTGATACATAATGAGTTTAATCCAAAACAACCAAACTATCAAAGCCTTACAATGCTGATTGATTATCAACACTCACATTTATGCAATCCGTACATGGGATCATTATCTCCTACAAACCTCAATGGTACAACAAATGTGAGTATGCCTAGTCAAAATTTTGGAACACCTTTCCTGATGGTAAATTTAAATCCAAGTCCAAACCTACAAATCTATCAACCAAACACCCAATGCATGGGCCTTCCTCAAAACAACATCGTCCCACCAAATCCATACATGCCAAATATGAATAAACCAAGTACAAGTTTTCCAAACATGAATGTTTCAACTCCACACTTGGAAATTTTTTGGATAAATATGTTTGTGAATTATACAAATGTTGTTCAAAGTCCAAACAAGATGTTAACAACTCCATGTATTGATCCAAGTCAAGGTAACACCATGCAAAATCAAAGTTACCTAAATCAAGGCAATATGATCCCCAACACCAACAATGTTCAATTTCAACCTATCATGCCAAATCTAAACATCATCCCAAATCAAAACATTGTCCAAAATCAATTTGTCCATAATCCCATACAAAAACCACCAGCATACATTCCAAATCCACTTGAACAAAAGTGAAATCAGCTATATCAAGGCTGTCAAAATCAAAATCAAATTTTACTAGATCAACTTGCCTCACTTTCCAAATTAGTTGATTCATTAAGCCAAGATCAATCACCACATCTCCAAAAGCAATCACCACAAGTTCAATTTAAAGTACAAGTTTACAGAGTAACAAATGAAAATACACACCACTTGGGAAACCAGTCGAATCAGTGATGCAACAGTTGGTATAGAAAAATCTCATCAAAATATTTGTTTGTGAAAACTATGAAGAACCCTTAGTGAAACCACCATGGTACAATGAAAATTACCTTTGTGATTATCACAAAATAAAGGGACACAAAACATCAAATTGCGTTTGACTTAAAAATCTCATCCAAGACCTTACTGATCAAAAGATAATCACTATTGGGGAAAATGATCAAGATCTATCCATCAATGAGCACCTTGAAGATGTTTCCACCTCATCCAATGATCAAATTAACATACATCAAGAGTCACTCTTTATTCATGATTAAAACCCCCCAACAATACCCAACAATGATCCAATTCAAGAAATGTCAACATCACTTACCCTATGGTTGAAGACATTGAAAATCTTCCCACCACAATTGTTGAAAATAATGATCAAAATCTATACATCAATGAGCACATTGAAGATGTTTCTACCCCATTTGATGATCAACTCAACATATATCAAGAGCCACTTTTTCATGATCTATTTCAAGGAGTGTTAGAATTATTTGATCCCATTGAAATAATCTATGATCCACCAACCAATGATCATGTTGAAAATGTCTTTACATCACCTAATGAGTTCGAGGAAATACCTCAAGAATTTATTCCAAAGCATGATCAACATCTTTCACTAAAGTCTAGCAATGGTCCTTTCCAAGACATATTGACATCCTTTGACCTCATGGTTTTAGATATTGAAGGAATATTCAATTCAAAATTTGACCCAAGTCCACTCAAAGATCAAGAGGATATTGAGCCGATTCCCATGTATAATGAGGATATCCAAGAACCCTTTATAGGCAGTCCATCCTTTGAAATGGACCCATGTCAAGAACTTGATCCAAATCATGTAGAAATCAATTATGAAATCATTCAAGATCAAGAATTCATATCCCCAAGATACTACAATGATCTAATGGACACTCTCTTATCTATACAAGATGTCACAAATGATGGGCACATACTCCTCCATCTACCCATGAGATGCTTCCTATGGATGGAAACGTAGATGATCTTCATTCAAAACAAGATCCCTTTACCCTTGAACATGAAGTTATTGATTCCTATAGTCAAACTGAGTTGTCAACATTAGGATCAAATATATCCCAAATTCAGACTGAGGACATCATGAATAAAGATATCTAGCATTATCCACTCAAGGAAACAAATTAGATAGAAAAGGATATTTTGAAGTCAACAAAGTAGAAAACTCCAATAACATCATCTGTGGTGGTCATTTTTTAGAGAATACATTCTAAATAAGAGCTCTCAGAATAGGAAGAAACAAAGCATGAAGGCAATATTTCCATAATACTGGGGCAACTTCGTCTCAAGAAAATGTCAACATAGGGAGCATGAAGAATCCTTATGATGAAACTGATGCCAATGCTACAACCAACCGCATCATGAATCTTCATCCACCCATCACCACATCCATGAATTGGTACCAACATCAAAAGAAAGATTTGAATAAAATCATGAAGAACGTTATCAAAGCAAGAGAACTTGAGAAGCATAATGGAAAAATCAAATACACATGGATACCAAAAAATACAAAGAAAGATCATCCCTATCAAACTCCATTAGTCAAAGAAACTATGGGGAAAAATAAAAAGTGGAAATGTATCTATTAGAGATGTCCACAAAAGCAAAAGCAGGCTTTCCAAGTGACGTACAAAGTATATCAAGCAGTTGGTCCTTAGTCCATACACACATCCGTATCCACCCATTATTGCTCATCTTCCCAAGTTTGGAGAGTCAAAGGTTCCAAACTATCAACCAATCCATCTCTTATTCCTAAACACACTCCACCATCCACGCCTCCATGCATGATATCCAATTCTCACATTGACCATGTATTGGCAACAACCCTTCATCATAAGGATTTAGAAGGAACTCTATCACGATGTGTGCACAAAGATAAAGTCAACTCCGGTATCAACAAAGCAAATCATAAAATATCAAAAGTTATATAATTCAAGTGCACGTATCTTGGAAAAACAACTTCTTCAAGAAGGATATCGATGGCACATTATGACAGCAGGCTCTACATCAACACCACAAGGTGGTTTGGCATGAGCTTAAAATCTTTCAGAAAAACCAAAAAAATATCAAAAAATCATGAAAATAGTAAACATAAAAACTGTCCTCTAGTGAAAACCACTATGGTGGCACTTTGGGAAAGTACCATGATGAAAACCTTGCAAACAGACTTCATGAGTAGAATCGAGCATCTATGTACGCCAATTCAGATGAAAGCATCTCATCCCATCCAACATTCCATCCATCTTATCCATAGTAAATCCATCCATCCATAAACCATTTATCCAATCCATTTCCATCCATCTACATCCATCATCCAAGTTATCTTAATCTTGATGAAATTTTGGTGCACACTTTACACTTGCTTATGGTAAACATCTTGACATGGGTCATTTTCATCCTACCCAACGTTATCTAAGCCATGAAGCATTATACAAATAACTGTCCTCTATCCAAACACCTTAACTTATTGCAAGATAATCCATATCCATCCATCCATACATCCATCCAAGCATCCACCCATGGCATTCCATACATTGCTTTGAGAATAAATCAAACTTATGGGGTGATTCAAACATTGGAAAACATAAAATCAAATTGGTCAAGAATTTGTGAGCTAAAATCCAAATCACTATCCCATGACATATTTTGATGAGAAGAAATTCCTTATCAAGCTTCATCTTTCATCGTACATCAATCCAAATAGTCAATATCAGTCACATCTAATTTGTTCTTCAATGTCACATCAAATCATTCAAGATAATTTTGTTCCAAAATCAAGCTTCAAAATACTGATCATTCAAAATCCAATCAATCCATCATCATCTTGGGACGTCCTTCCCAATCCTCATGTTAACACTATCCTTGCATTGTTGTGCATCCTCAACAATGTTATCATCATCAATCTCAATCAATCAAATCCTTGCATTGTTGTACATCCTCAACAATTTTATCATCATCAATCCTGATCAATTCCTCATCATCTTAGGATATCCATCCTAATCCTTCTGTTGCTTAACACTATCCTTGCATTATTGTGTATCGTCAATAATGTTATCATCATCAATCTAATCAATCAACCTTAGCTTGGTTTTTAGGAAAATCCCAAAACAGAGCACTGATATCGTCACACACATCCATATCCAAATCATCAAAATTGTGTGAAAAATCCAAAAACATCCAAAACATATCAAAATCCAAAAAGAATTCATAAAATCATGTAAAAATCCAAAAACATCCAAACATATCAAAATCCAAAAGAATCTAAAATCATATAAAAATCCAAAAACATTCATAAAGCAGAAAATGTCAAAAACATGATATCTGAACTACGTCGTCTCTAAGCTTAAATGTAGGCAAAGCTAATCTTTGATGAACCCCCGAGACACAAAATCCAAAAATATTCATAAAATCTCACAAAATCCAAGAACATTTAAAAATCTTGAAAAAACCCAAAAAATAGCCTCAAAACATTTCAAAAGATCAAAAACATTCAAAAAGCCCAGAAAATTAATCCATCCATCTCATTTCACTTTCACCAGCAATAATCAATTATCTATAATAAATTGATCATTGCCTTCATCCTTTGGCAACAAAAATAGAAACAACCACAACAATCAGCAAAAGCTAACTTCAAATGTAAAATCAAAAGCAAACAACAAACCTTAAAAAAAAAAAATCAAACTCTTGATCATTTTCAAACATGTCAATCAACCTTATATCAACAGCCTTTGAAACAACTTATCAACCCATCATCATCCTATACAATGCATGTCCTAGGATATATCATTCTGACAATGGGCATCATTTTGGATGTCACTTTGGATTCTTATCCTATCAAAACACATCCCTTTGGCTGAAGGTATGAAGAACATTGGCTTGTTTGTGTACTTGATCTTTTCTTTTGATTTATCTTATTGCGCTCATTCCAATGACCTCTCGATGATGTCTAATCAAAATGATTTAGGGAGAAAGGAATGGGGCAATGATCATTATCTTTTGTCTGTTGTGCTTGTTGGACATTCTTGTAATATAACCTTGGTGAATAATTGCTTTGTTAGGTGTGTATGGAAGGTGTTTTGAGCAACTTGTTGACTATTGCATTGATAGTTTATACTTTTTTGTGTTTTGGTTCGAGATATTCAAAACTTTTGAAGTGCATCCTAGCAAGGTTTCCATATGTCAGGTGTGAACAAGAATACTCCTATCTGTTTGTCGAGTCAAATTCCATCTCACTAGGTAGAATGCCATCCTGGTTGTTTATACCTTGATGCATTGTACCTATGTTTGTTATCAAACATAAGGTAAGTAGTTCTTTAAAAATCCCAATCCTTGATAAGTGAAACATCATCCATCTATCATCATCATCATCATCTCCAATAAGGTATTCTTGGATCATGGACTTGTTGGAACCTCTTGTCTTCATCTCATTTCTTCTTTCTTCTCTCTGCACTAACATAACATCACCAATGCAACAATCTTGCATCCACAAACCACTAGCATACATACATCTCATAATAGTACCATATCACATCATCCATCTCACATCCATTGCATAATCATATAGGCATCATCACATCATCCATGTCATCCATTTCACATGCATTGCATCATCATTTTTAGTTGTTTAGGATATTATATATTGGTTATTCTAAGCATCTTAAAACCATCTCATTTGCATTAGCATCATAACCATCCATATGCCCATCTTGAACCTCTTTGTCATGAGATCGACCCTCAATTCAAATCTTTTGCTCGATCTCTCAAGGGGGAAATGTACAAGTATACTTATTTCTACTGGGGCATTCAAAAAATAAGAATTTTTTTGACTTTGATCTCAACAATTTTATTCTTTGAACCAATGCAACAAGTACATTGCTTGAAATAGGGGAAAAATGTAAACATGCAAAATTGACATCATGCATTCCTCATATTTAATTAAATCATATTTGCGAGATCAATTAAATAAATCAATTTTTTTTTATTAATATCCTAAGTTATCTCTTTAATTAAATAAATCAAGTTTATTTAATTAATCTCCTAAAGTCATCCATGTAAATTAAATAAATTCATCTTTATTTGATTTAACACTAACATCATCCTCTTTGATTAAATAAATTGAAAATCTTTATTTAATTAAATCTAAAATCATTTTCTTCTCATTTTGATTTATTTTAATCCTAAAATCTAAGTCAAAAGTCAAAATCACCTAATCTCCTATTAAATTAATCAAATCCTGATTAATTTAATCCTAATCACTTGAATCCTCTAGATTTTGCAACTTGCACCAATAAATCATTTCTTGCATTTAATAATTCCCTAATTACTTTCAAAATAGCATCAAAAAGGGAATATTCCTCCAAGTTTGAAAATCCCTCCAAAATGACATTAACTCCTCTTACATTGTCTCTTACATGTCTCCCACTTGGCATTTAAGACTCTTTCTTCTCCCTCCAACAAGCCATCTTTTCAATTTCAAATCTCCCCCTCTTTGGCACATTGATCAAAATGTGCACAACCATCATCCTCTCACATCTTGACAAGTGGCATCTTGTCATTGGCTCATGATTTGTCCCACATCCACCATGTTTTTCACTCTTCTATCCTTCTTGGTTATAAATAGAGGCCTCCTCTATTGAATTACTCCTCCACAACTTGATACACAATCTCAAGCATTTCATTTTTATCACTCATCACCTTGCATCTTCATATCTTAAGCATGGGTATGTGGAGGGTCATGATGGGCCAAAAAGTGGCGATATGATGGGTATGTGTAGGGTATGTGGTTGATGACTTTTTTTTTCTCAAAATTTATGAAATGAAAAGGGGTTTTAGAGGAGATTCTCATATTTCCACCAATATAAATTATGCTTTACTTTGAATTTAATAAATAATTATTATTCATTTTCTATTTGAATTATGACTAAAGTCTTGATTGATAGGCTGATTGAAAAACATCTATAGCTTTCAGACGATGTCACATTTTTTGAATCTGATACATGCATCACATTCTATGCTTCACATAATATAGGATTAAAATAAAAAAAATGAATTTCATGAAGTTTTGACCAAGTTAAGGTAGTCAGACATACGAGTTTTTATATATATTTTTAAGTTATAATAAAAAAATCATAATTAATTATTTACTTGGAAAAAAAATACAAGAAAATAACCATCACATTGGGACATGAGTCCTCTACTTATATCTAAAATCTTATAAAAATATATTATCATTTTATTGTGGTTAGGGTGGTCAGACAAACACCTACTTATATTTTCCTTGAAATTTAAGTACTACTACATTGAAATTTCAAATTTTCATCAAATTGATTTTTTACTTTTTAAAATAAACCTAGTAGTTTAGAAACTACATTCAATTTTCTACAGATTTTATTCTTATATATTTTTGAAATAATATAGATAACTTATTCAAATTTTTACGTCAAGTTGCCTAACTCTAATTTTTCTGAATTTTTTGCCACTTAAGGGCCTATTTTTTCCATGATGATCCTGCACATACCCGCTTATCAAAAAGGGGTTGGGAAAGGGCTATTTTCCACTTCAAAATAGCACCAATCCCCCTATAGAATCTTGGTTTGATGATTAGAAAAATGTTTTATTGTGTTTTGCTTGATTTCTTTTTTTGTTTCCATTATTCTTGTGTTCAAATGAATTTTATAGGGAGCATTGTATTTTCCTTGTATTTTCCTTGTTTGAGCAAGATTGTAGGTTATTTCTCACAACATGGATGGATCCTTAATAAATTCCATGATAAATTAGGGAACATGCCCCTCCCTTAAAATGTTGGTGTACTTTCTAGAGTAATATTTTAAGGAGATAATGGATGAAGAAGGGATCCTTTAGAAAGGATACATGTTGAAAATTATTAGTTATCCTTTCCCCCCAAGTGTATAGACAAGAACAACCATTGCAGATATTAACATGTTGATCCTCATTGATGAAATATGGTTGCACAAGAGGCGTTTGTGCCCCCATACATAGAAATGTGCATCTTATGATAATACAAATGTCACATAGCAAACAGAAACACTCTCACAATAATTAATTTATTATTTTTCATGGATCAAGATAGATGTCATATATTTCAATTAACTAATACAATTTTCTCTTCAACAAACAACAATCATCAATAGAATTCTAAAAAATTTGATGATATGAAAAAAAGTATGAATTTTACTTCATTTTCTTCTTAGGGATTCTCTAATGACAAGGTGGGAGAGTGATTAATTCTAACCTTAAAATTTTTCATAATTACAATCTATCTCAAAGATGTGGAGTGTGGAGTAGACCATCCCTTCTTAAATAATGAGGTGGTGGTGATGGGGTGTAATATATAACTAATTTCTTAAGAAAAGGTGGAGGGTGTCAATAACCAAGTCCTATTGTAGAGGAATGTGGTGTCTATTCTATGAGAGTCTTAATTGTTGGGAAATTGTCTCAATCTTGAAATTACATAAGGTATTGTTGATATGTTGATGATGGGGGTGGGGTGGACACAAGGGGTTTCCCCTTGCGAGGGGTTTGGGGGGGATCATATCTTTGGCTAGGGGTCTAGGGGCAGCGTGCTCAAGTAGGGCCTCATGGGCAACACCCCTGAAAGGAAAATTTTATTTATATTTTATTATTGTAAATATAGACCATTCATCATTAGGTCTTAAATAAAATGACCAATATTTTATTAGCTTGACTGCCCTAGAAGGAAACCCAATTTTATGAGGGAATTGTATTAGGACTATGTATTGTGATGCATTCTAAGAGTCTAATAGTGTTTTTGTTTTCTCTATATCTCTGGTTGGTAATAATTATGTGAGAAGCTTGCTTTGTAAGTATATTAAAATATTTGTGTTTTTCGAATAATATATTGGGTGGCTTTTGGAGTGTAGGGTCTTTCTCCTAAAATGGTTTTCCCCACATAATCACTATGTTGTAGTATGCATGATATTTATGTTTATTTCTATTGAAGTTTTTGTAATTGTTGAAGATATGAAAAGTTTTACATTATCCTCCTCTCAAGATTAGTGTAAGAAGTTGGTCAACTACCTTAGCTTTCTTATGTTAATTTCATGTGCCTTATTTTTATCCAAACCTTGTTTAGAAAGGATCTAAAATCCATAACCATAATACTTTTCTATGTTGATAGGTGTACTATTAGTTTTGTTTGTATGGGATGGATGAGAGCTAGCAAGGAAATATCATTATTGGTATGGGAAGGGGAATTATTTGTATGTATATATGCAATGGGTGATAGATGAATTATAAATGGGAATCTTTATGATAGGAAGAAAATATTTCAACTGAAGGTATGATAAGCTTTGTAAAATTTTGGCCTAGGTGAGTAGGTAATACCAAAGGATGGTGGAGTCACAAAAAAAGTATCCCTTTTCCTTGCTTGATTTTGGAAAAATTAATGATAAATTAGACTTAATGTCACCTTGATATAGTGTTGTGAGGTGTTTTACACATCCATATTAGGTCTTGGGCCCTTTTTAAGCTAAATTAACTTAACTTTTCCCTAATTTAATGTTGTAAAATGAATTTATTCACATCTTCACATTGAATTTAGGAGGCTTGTAAACTAAAGTGGACCTAATCTAGTGTTTTAATGTACTTTACACATTCACATGGGACTTAGGGGCCTTTTTAGATAAATAAACCTATTTTTTCCTTAATTTAGTGTTGTAAAGTGTATTTATTTACACTTTCACATCGTATTTTGGGCCCTATTGCATTTATGGCCATTATATCATCATTAATAGGCCCTTATGACCCTATATTGTTCATCTTGAGGCATATTTCAATAAAAAAACTGATAATATCAACATATAAACTTAATTTACACACTCCCATATATATTAGCAAGACAAATAGCCCTTGTGGAACCCATTCACCACTTTAGGTGAATGAGTCCCATCTAGGTGGGACTCATTCACCCAAGATGGAGAATGAGTCCCATTTGACCTATTTTCAAGGATTGAGCAAGAAAAACTAGGTTTTAAGTTCAAATTTATCCTATGTCAGCCTTGGGGATCTAATAAATGGTCATTTGAGTGGATTTCCTATATAAAAAAGATTTCAAATCATTATTTCATCAAGCCTACATGTTATCAAGTCAAGCAAGAAAGAGTTAAGCATTCCAATACTTTACAATATCATCGAGAGAGCATTCAAGATAATTTCTAATGCATTCAAGGGAAGAATTCATCATCCATTGTTGCAGAAATTTAAGATCCATCATCATGTCAAAGATTATTAAGCATCAATCATGTTATTGAGCTAGTGTTATGATGTATCTTTGAAGATTTAAGATGAAGCATGGTTCTACACCTATTGTCAAGATCAAGATCTACATCCTTCATGGCCATTTTATATTGAGTTGCAGATTTACACAACATCATTCAAGGAATCATTGCTCATGTTTCATATCCTATTTCATGTTCATATTCCATTATTTCATCATTTTGTTTAATTACCTACAAGGGGTTTGACCAAGGAAAGCCCCTATTCACTAACAATCAACAAGTTTTCTTTTCTTTACATGTGTGATTGCAGATCTAGATACTTTGATGAATTGAACATCATTGAAGATTAGGTTACAAGATTGGAGAAATTTGTTGGAGTTGTCTCCCTATTTGCAACATTGTAATCTTCACCAAAAAGTCACCTACAACCCTAAAATTAGGGTTTCAGATCCAAAAACATAAATGAACAAAAGGAGCAGACTGAGAGATGTAGATTAGAACTTTGAAGTTCTAGAAAAACCAAACTAGACTCATTCACCATAAGTGGTGAATTAGTCCCACTACAAGTGTTTTTTAGAACTGTTTGTAGATTTAGATACCCTTTTTCTCGAAATAGGTTCTTATGTAGAAATCCCAAACTGGGACCAATTCACCCAGAATGGTAAATGAGCCCCACTACATAAAAAATTAATATTTCTAGCATTTCATAGCCCCATTCAACCATCTCCAGGTTTTTGGGTGCACACAGTCCTTTGTAGCCTTTTGTTTTGTTTTACTTGCATTTTTAGGTCATTTAGTGAAGCTTTACATTGAATTAGGGTTTTACATTACAACTTGCATTGCATTAATATTTTCAAGTCTTACTTGGTGGTGAACCCCTCATTAACCTCTAAACATGCCCTAGGATACCTTATTGTCAGATCTCTTCCTTTATTCTTCATTGTATTGAGATCTCTAAGGTGTCCTTAAGTGTAACAAGTGTGAAACAAGAACCCCATCCTTCTGTTTTATACCTCAAAGGTGGTGGAGTACTATTTTTGTTGACTACATTTTGGTGAACATGCATTTAAAATACCTTCTTTACTAATTTAGAGTCCATCATCATCCTATATCTAGCTTGAATTAGCTTTGCATTATATTTTGCATTAAAGTTAATTGGCATCTAGGGTTTCCAAATTTTACAGTAGTGAATGTGCATATAGGTTGATTTTTTCCATCTCAAATAATTTAAAATCATATAAAATCTACATTTTCATTTAGTCTTTAGGTCATACAACATAAAAAGAATAAAAATAAATTGAAAACTTCTAAAATTTTGGAAAAAAACCCTCATTGGGAATCATTCGCCCCTCTAGGAAAATCAGTCCCTGTGCACCCCTAAAACTACCTTTTACAACATTAGAAACCCTCTTTTTGCACTTCTATTTGCTGCCATTAACTATCTTTTTCATTAGGTTGAGTTTCAATTACACGCATTTCATTAGATATAGCTTAATTTGGCTCATTTTATGCATTGATTGATTTCAAATTTGCATTCTCACATTGTTACTTAGAATAATCATTCAATTATCATGTTGCAAATATGAAAAGTTGCATCATTCTTTTGCATATCATTGTTGCATTTCAGGCTTGTAGAACAATCATTACATCATGTTTTCATTGAAAAAATCTACAATTATCATACTTCATGTTCTATTTTTAGATCTTATTGCCCTGTAAGATTTTTTTTTTAAGTGTATATGAATATGAGGTCCTTTCCCCTCTCTTTTTGTTTTTCATTGATCCCTCTCCTTGTATCCCTTCTATAAGTGAGGTTAGTCTAGTGATAGAAACCTTGGGTAATCATAACAATCACATTTGTTCTTCTCCTAATATCTCTCCTACATATGAAGAAGATATTGTAGCGTTAGAAGAACTAATCGATGAAACTTTTGAGAACCTGAGTTTTTTCTCTCCTCTTACCTCTCCTACTAGGCAAGAAATTACTAAAAAATATGGCATAGTGACAAGTAATCATGATGGCAACATAAGGAAAAAAGAGACCATTGAAACATACCTACATTCATCTCCCAACATCTTCTCCTCTTGTGATAATAATGAGGATATGTTGGTGTTAGATAAGAAAACCTTCAAGATCTATGAAAATCCTCCTTATGATCCTTCCCCTACCTATCCTATTTTGGAAGACATTAGGGCACAAAGGAATGAACTCATAACTGATCATAATAATCATACTTCTTCTTCTAGTATCTCTCATAGCTATGAAGAAGGTACTTTGATGATATAAAATACAATAGATGAATGTCATGAGAATCTTAGTTATCCCCCTTCACCTAGGAAAATCATTATTGAGAAAGACAATCAAACCATTGATCATCCCCCTAATTGTGATGAAGTCCTTTTGGAAGAACCAATCCTTGAATGTCAAGAACATTTGGTTTGTGGTTCTCCTAAAAAATCTCCTCCTAGGGAAGATATCATGGTGCAAGAAAGTTTGAACATTGACACATGTGATGAGGCTTGCTTAGGTGAAGATGATGAAAAGAAATTAGACTCCTCTTCACTAAGATATCATGCAAATAAAGACAAGACTCTTGATGTTACAACAATAAAAAGTGGATTTCTATTAATTAATTAGCTTTCTAAGTCACCTCCCATTAGTGAATCACATAAGAAAATAAGAGATTCCTTGAAATCCAAGATGCAATTTAACAATTTTTTGTAGCAACCAAGATATAACAAAGTTTCTCAAACATTTAGGGGACCAAAAATCACCCCCACAACATCACCATTGCCTCAACTTATTGTGCCTAGTGTTGAAGACCTTAAAAAGACTCCTTCTAATATATTTGTGTGGCAACTCATTCAAAAATCACCTATATACAAGTGTTTATTTTAGGAAATATTGTAAATAAAGCAGTTTGGTTTGTGGTTCTACTAAAAACTCTTCTTCTAGGGAGGATATCATGGTGCAAGAAAGTATAAACATTGACACATGTGATGAGGCTTCCTTAGGTGAAGATGATGAAAAGACATTAGACTCCTCTTCACTAAGAGATCATGCAAATAAAGACAAGATTCTTGAGGTTACGACAATACAAATTGGATCTTCTTTAATTAGTGGTCTTTCTAAGTCACCTCCCATTAGTGAATCACATAAGAAAATAATATATTTCTTGAAATTGAGGATGCAATTCACTAATGTTTTATAGTCACCAAGATATAACACAGTTGCTCAAACATGTAGGGGACCAAAAATAACCCCTACAACATCACCATTGCCTCAATTTATTGTTCCTAGTGTTGAAGACATTAAAAATACTCCCACTAATATATTAGTGTGGCAACTCATTCAACTATCACCTATGTACAAGTGTCTATTTCAGAAAATATTGCAAATAAAGTAGAAGGAGATCCAATCTTATATGAAATTGAAAAATGTAACATCCTCCTTTCATCCCATTCAATTCACATAGTCAAAAATCACATTCCATAAACATGAATTACCCTCACTTGAGATTCAAAATAAAAACGAAGCCTTGATGATAAAGGTGATCATTAATGAAACTGCAGTTAAGAAAACTCTTATAGAAAATGGAGTAGATCTTAATGTTTATAGCATTGACCTCCTAGACAAAATTGGCATGGAAAAAGGCTCATTCAAATTAATGATATTCATATTCATGGCTTTTAAAATTTTAATAGGCAACCACTAGGGATGATCATATTACCTATTAAGGTTGGACCTATTGTGTTGCCTATCCCTATCCATATCATGCCAAGACCCCTTCCATACAATCTTCTCCTAGGAAGACCATCGATTCATGCTATGAAAGGAGTCCCATATTTTCTTCACCATGCAATGAAATTTGAATACAAAAAAAGATATACACAATCGAAGCAGATGAACAAAGCTATAAATCATATGATCACAACATTCCAAACTCTTCTAATACTTTAATTCCAAGATCAAAATCTGAACCTATACAAGTTTATGTTAACCCTAAAATATTTAGTGATAATTGGATTTCATTAGATTTTACGCCTCCTTTCAATAAGGAATCCAAAATCTCACCCTCATGGTCCAAAGATTCATATAAAAATTATTCATTTTTAGATACAGGTTCTAGTAACAATTGGGGTTTCACACCTTCCTTTATGGGAAAGTATGAAATATCACAACCTAAACCAAAAAAATCTTGTGTTTCATATGATCAACTTGGTTCTACATCAACAACATTAACCCATGATAGTGATGGAGGCTATTGAACTCCCATCCCTCATGAGAGGATGATGCATAACTTTAAAAAGGATTTGTGTTCTCATGAAGAAACCAATCCTTCTCAAAATCATAAACCCCCTTCGTATGACTTGGAAGATTATTATGGTATCAAATACAATTTCCCTCCTATATATAGATACAATGGACACATGAAGAAAACTAACATACTATACTCTTTCAAGAAAGATCTATGGTTACCTCCATTATCTCAATTTTCATCTAAAGCCTTATCATTTAGTGTGTGTATGACATCTTTCAAAAATAAAGGAACATCTTCTACTACTGATCAAGAGAGTATCTTGTTGAGACTCCTCCAAGATCACTTGATATCCCTCCCTCCAAGAACATGAAAGAAATTTTACTACAAAAGTTCATTTTGTGCATATCATAGATTTCATGGTCATTCCACTAATGAATGTAAGGCTTTAACTAAAAAAAATCAACCTCTTAGGGACTATGGTGCTCTCCCTTGTGTGGAATGCCCTAGTTCTTCTAATTGATACTTATTTTCTTCCTATTCAGCTCATCCTTGTCCTCATATGTTACTTGTCATTGTCTCTTTTAGCTAGTTGATCACCTTTCATGTACATATAAGAGCAATCTTGGGACATGGACGACCTGCCTTAAGTTGACTCACTTGTGACATACTTATTCATGATGTAATCTCATTTAGAAACATATGACTTGGCATAGGGATTTCCAAATAACCTCTTGTGTCTTCTTCTACTTTAAAGCAATTGCTCAAAATAATGGTGTTAGCAACCACTTTAATGTGGGGGAATACATCAACACTCATGTTTCACTGTGTGGTTTTATTTATTCTTGTGATGTGTCCTTTTCTTGGTGTTTTTATTAGGTTTTATTTCCCCTAAGATTCTGATATTTCTTTGACTTGTCCTCTCTTGGAGACATTAGGCACAATGTTCCCTAAGAAGAGACCTTGCATGAACTAAGAAAAATCCCTTTGAACATATCTTACACTATTTTCCATTTACAACATTGTTTATATGGCCACCTTGCATAACACAACCTGCATGCCTATGGATCCATCTTGTTTGTCCATGATTTTCAAGCATACAAAGTTTTTCTTGCCTCATGGAGCTCAAAAATAATTTTATCCTAGCACCTTACCAAAGTTATCATGAGGTATAGCTTGGGTATGGTTTGATGGGAAGCCAAATGGAGGCATGAATTTCCCTTAACCACTCATTTCTATGTGTGAGCACATATTAGTTGTATGTGTCTCACCTTCTTGGATTACTCACCCAATGCATAACCAGGAGTTCCATTGCCATATAATGAGTATGCATTTTTTGGACAAACAACTTAGATCTGTTTGAAATCGCATTGGAAAAATGGTCGAAGCTTGATACACCTTTTTATTTTTTCTTTTCTTTTTATTTCTTGACATTGCATGATTGTGTATCTTGATGGTGCACACCTTGTGTGTGTCCTTTTGTGCTTATGTCGGTTTGACTTAGGATCTTGGATCCTAGGGGCTTGACGACCTACTCAATATTTGGTATCTTAGACCATCCACACCGATACACTTGAAACCATCTTGAATGTCTACTTTAGTGTGAGTTTGAAGTAAGTTCATCCTCTCACTAAAGTTGGGGCTAAATGGAGTCACAAAAAAAGTATCCCTTTCCCTTGCCTGATTTGGGAATAATTTATGATAAATTGGACTTTATGTCACCTTGATCTAGTGTTGTGAGGTGTTTTACACATCCAAATTAGGTCTTGGGCCCTTTTTAAGCTAAATTAACTTAACTTTTCCCTAATTTAATGTTGTAAAATGCATTTATTTACATCTTCACATTGAATTTAGGAGTCTTGTAAACTAAATTGGACCTAATCTAGTGTTTTAATGTTCTTTAAACATTCACATGGGACTTAGGGCCCTTTTTAGCTAAATAGACCCAATTTTTTCTTAATTTAGTGTCATAAATTATGTTTATTTACACTTTCACATTGTATTTTGGTCCCTATTGCATTTATTACCTTTATATCATCATTAATATGCCACAATAACCCTATATTGTGCATCCCAAGGCATATTTCAATCAAAAACTCAACAGTATCAACATATAAACTTAATTTACACACTCCTCGATATTTTAGCAAGAAAAATAGCCCTTATGGGACCCATTTGCCAATTTGGGTGAGTGATTCCCATCCAAGTGGGATTCATTCACCCAAGATGGTGAATGAGTCCCATTTGGCCTATTTTCAAGGTTTGAGCAAGAAAAAATAGGTTTTAAGTTCAAATTTCTATTATGTCAACATTAGGGATCTAATAAACAGTCATTTCAGTGGTTCCAATACTTTACAACATCATCAAGAGAGCATTCAAGATAATTTATAAGGCATTCAAGGGAAAAATTATTCATCCATTGTTGCAGCAATTCAAGATCCATCATCATTTCAAAGATTATTAAGCATCAAACACATGTTATTGAGCTAGTGTTGTAATGTAGCTTTGAATATCCAAGATCAAGCATGGTTCTAAACCTATTGTCAAGATCAAGATCTACATCCTTAATGGACATTTCATGTTGAGTTGTAGATTTACAAGACATCATTCAAGGTATCATTTCTCTCATTCCATGTCCTCTTTCATGTTCATATTCCATTATATGTGTGATTGTAGATCGATGTGCTTTGAAGACTTGAAGATCATTGAAGATTAGGTTACAAGATTGGAGAAATTTTTTTGAGTTGTCTCCCCATTTGCAAGGTTGAAATATTCACCAAAAAGTCACCTACAGCCCCAAAATCAAGGTTTCGGATCTGGAAACACAAAGGAATAGAAAGAGAAGATTGAGAGGTGTAGATCAAAACTTTAAAGTTCTAAAAAATCCAAATTGGACTCATTCACCACAAGAGGTGTTTTCTAGATCTATTTTTAGATTCAGATACCCTTTTCCCTAAAACAAGTTTTTCTGCAAAAATCTCAAACTAGGATTGATTCACCCAAAATGGTGAATGAGTCCTACTATGTCAAAAAGTCATATTTCTAGCATTTCAAAGCTCTATTCAAACATTTCTAGGTTTCCAGGTGCACACAGTTCTTTTTGAAGCCTTTTGTTTTGTTTTACTTGCATTTTTAGGTCATTTAGTGAAGCATTACATTGAATTAGGGTTTTACATTACAACTTGCACTGTATTAATCTTTCTAAGTCTTACCTAGTGGTGAACCCCTCATTAACCTATAAACATACCCTAGGATACCCTATTGTTAGATATCTTATTCTATTCTTCATTCGATTAAGATCGCTAAGGTTTCCTTGAGTGTAGCAAGTGTGAAATAGGAACCTTATCCTTGTGTTTTATACCTCAAAGGTGGGGGAGTACTATTTCTTTCAACTATAGATGGTATATTAATTCAACATGCTTAGTTTTTATGTTTAAGGAGAATGTTTGTTTGAAGGCTAGGTAAGGTGTTGTTTAGGGATCTGTAGTGTACAATAATGTACTCCTTTACATTTTCATAGTTTTTTTGGGCCCTCCTAATTAAATTGGACTTAATTATGCCTTAATAAGCCCTATTTTACAACTACAAGCCTAATAAAGTACATTTTATAAAGAGGAAAACTGCCAATAATTAATTCTAACACATAACACTTCACCTTGAGCAATGTGAGTTCCAGGGATTGGGTCCTCTCTATTCCTTTAAACCCAAATTTAAATTATGCTTTTGGTGATATTTTAACATCTCAAAATTCAAATATTGATTTCGGCTTGTAATGTTTAATTTTTAGGAAATTAAGGATAGATATCTATAAATACAAAGGTTATTTCATCAAATCAATTAGACAGAATTTATACGAGACTTCACAAGATCAAAGTTTATGATCAAAGGTGTTCAAGAGAAAATTTCTCAAGCATTTTATGTAGCATTCAAGATCTCAAGTATCATGTAAAATTCTTCTCGCATCATGCATGTTGTTAGACCTAACATTGTGATGTAGGTTTCAAGATCAAGTTCAAGCATTCAAGCATCAACTCAAGTCATTAAGATCCAAATCCATTGAATCCATTTCATG